>JAHWFP010138340.1:0-28957 GCA_023313725.1 Lithobius niger | reverse complement strand
GATAAAAATACTGTTAATAGATGATCATTTTAAAAATAAATTATTTGGTGAGAATCAGCTGAATTGGTTCTCGTGCAATAATTTTAGAGTCAATTCAACTGTTCACGGAGGAATTGGGCGTAATGCCGAATACATGTGTTTTGACATTGCTAGTGCAGTCCGGATAAGTCGCAGCAAAGCAGATTTTTTCACAATATTTTTAAATTTAATCGCATCGCATCACTTAAATTTTGAAATCTTCACTACAACAAGGCACCCTTATTTCGTTTTAAAATAATTACCCATGAACTGTGGGGTACCTTACGATTGCATACACAAATCATGAGAGACTAGGATTAACTAGGTTGATCCCATCACGTTTAACAGGTAAGGACCAAGGCATAGGAAAATCTTTCAGGAAGTATCTCCAACATTACTGTAGTACTACCGCAAATATAAGGATTAGCCCTAATTGTAAAACTGAATGTGCCTTAGGCCTTTAAAACAGAGAAAGTTGGTTCTCAGGCCACGCTGCACTGATCTTTTCACTAGAAATGAAAAGATTCGACGTGGCAAAAATAGCAGTTAGCATACAGATCAAAAATGGTCTTTTAAGCGTTACGTAAAATATAAAATTACCATAATTGTCATTAAATAACTTTATGGACACGACAAGAGGTCACCAGAATTATCAGTTAGTGTTCTTTGTTTTACCCAGAATAAAAAAAAAATCTCTAAAATATCAACAAAGTAGGCCAGACAAGTGGCCTTAAATAAAAGTATTTCACCATTAACCCCTGCTTGGTTTCAACAAAACTACAGTAATTTAGGAATAGCTTGGTCAAAGACACGGACCCACAAATGAAGCATTAGTCTATCGTGCCTATCGACGTGGAAAACCCCAAATTTGCACACTAGGGAGATTGTGGTATTCAAATAGGCGGAGTCTCAGAATTCACCACTGATACCGTTGCAAGAAATAGCAAGAGACGAAACTCCTGCTTCATTAAGATCAGACTGCCATGGCTATGGTTAAGTGGGTAAGCTGCCAAGCGAGAGAACATGATGCCCCAACACGATCAATTCTGGTACACATTCATCACAGCAAACGACAGGGCATCGTAAACCACCTCAAAATCAGATCTACATCATATTGTTTCAGTAATCAACCTGAACCAAAATTACTGTAGTAGTTATATTTGTGTTCGTCCAATTTGACTTAAATCTTATACTTACTTTCCCACAGAAGGTGCAAGTGTATTTCCCGTGCTGGGTGATTTCCATTTTCTTCACCATTTTACGCAACGAGGCACCGTAACGTGTGCCATACTTTCCTACTACTCCGACCTTTTTTGTACGTTTTGCCTTAAAAGAAAATGTAATTATCATCAGTTAAAATAGCACTTTTCACATTTTCAACAACCAATAATTTTTTTGAGATATGTCGTACAATAAAAGCACCTGGATTTCAAAAAAAGCTGTGTCTCTGGGTCAGTGACATGATCCAGGTGCATTTGTTGAAATATATACTCTGATCCCTATTGTTGGTGTGGTGCTCGTGATGGTTTTTTTTTGTCCGGCGTCTCGTAATCGTATTTTGTTGCAAGCACCGCGGTAAATAGCAAGGATAATGGAAAAAAAAAAGGTCCGTGCGGCAGCTTTTAGGCGGTGCGGCGATGCCTGAGAAACGACTTTTTTTTTTTAAATGGCTTTATTTATTTTTATTTAGCTACTCAGCATTACATTTTAAATAAAAATAAAAATTATGCGAGCTTTGCTTACTGCAACGATTTCAATGTTCAAAACACGTTTTCCGACAACAACGCTGTCTAGAATGCGGCCGTGATCGTGTGAATGAATGCTGCTGGTCTGCTGGCCTCAAAAGCATTGCTTGGCTGCTCGTAACGTTGACGGGCTCTACCTTTGGTGAGGGAAAGAGGGAGTGGGGAGGGAAATAAAGAATAAAAATAGGCTCCACTTACCAGTTGCAGGAAAAGAAATCGGAACTTTATTTTTATTAATTTATTACAGTGTCTTTTGTTTTGAGCGCGATGGATTTTGGTCATTCAGAGTCAAAAAAAAAGCTATTTAACGTGTTTGATTGCTCAAGTCAAAGTTTGCCGCGAGCATCAGTGATTCTCATGGCAGATCAAAGCCCACTGACGGCAATTGCCGTGACTGCCGCGACTTATTTCGAGCCCCGATTTTAACCGGCTCGAAACGAGCTTTTCAATGGTGCAAATTTCAAACCTCTAGCTCAAACCACTAAGACGTTATTTGGCAAAAATCAAAATATTTTTATTACTAGATGACATAAATAACATATTAGCAGAATATTGTACTTTTTTAGGCCGACTGCACACTCTTTCAGCTTTGAGCTTGGTATATGTCAAAGAAATGTGAGCAGTTAAATAAAATAAAAAATGGCCTAAGTACTTTTCACGATATCAACTTAATTAATTCACCTACTTGCCAAATCCTTTCGTCGTTACAGTTCAGAAAATCACAATGAAAACCTGTGCAACGCTTATTTATTTTTTAAAAAATTATTAAAACATGTTGAAACGCCAGGCACAGCAATAGTGAGGCTTCCGCCATACTGTGAGGGGAGAGTGCAACAAGAAAACCGGATTTCGACCAATACACTGAAATTATCCCTGGCCGGACAAGTTTTTGGTTGCAGTTTTGTGATAATACATGTTTACTGCAGCGAGCGCAGCAGGTCGAGCGAGAAACGTAATTTTGAAAAAAAAAATTTGGCTACTATCAGTTTCGTGAACAGCGACCTTGATTTACCCTAATTTGCAGATTTTACGTGCTTTTCCTACAAAATCTGCAAATCAGGGTAAATCAAGGTCGTTGTTCATGAAAATGCTGGTCTTTTTTTTCTCCAAATTATGTGCCTCGCTCGTGCTGCCGCACTCATTGTGGCTAACGTATAACGTCGGAAACCACAACCAAAAATTTGTCCGGCCAGAGATAATTTCCATTGACTAATGTTTGGGGTCGAAATCAGGCTTTCTTGTTGCGCTATCGCCTCACAGTTGGGCGGTGGCGTCACAATGGCTGTCGTACATGTTTTAAAGCAACATACCGCTTGCCTTATAACCTTCCGCCTGCCTACGCGGCGATCGCATCCACACATTTATCTCAGTCAAGGTAAACCGAGACAGTAGCTTCGATCCTCGCAGCGAAAAACGTAGCTACTATCTCAGTTGGCTTTGTGCGAAATGGAGCATCCAGCGTGAACGCATTAATTGTGTCGTCCCAAACCGGTATAATTCTGGTATTTTAAAATCACAATTTATAATTTTCTAGGCTAGTGTTTTATAATTTTGCCTCGGCGATCTATTGGAATAATTAATTTTAATTTTTACCGCAGTAGTCTTTTAGATTTTTGATCTCGTGGTAATATAGTAGAGCAGCAATGTTGGAAAAAAATGCACTTAATGAAACAAGTATGAAAGTTTGCATGGACGTATGTATTGAGGTATCAATATCTAGATGTGGAGCCACTTTAATTTCGACCTAGGAAACCAATATGTCAGCCACTTCCAATATGGCCACCAGCTAACATACAAGTTTTGATACTTTCAACTCTACTGACTTACCCATTGAAATTTCCTTTCCAACGAGCCCAAGAACGTCCCTGTACGACTTTTTCCTCAAAAGTTATCACCATTTAAACTTTAAATTTGACCCCATTTTTGACCCACCTTCCAGATTATTAGCTGTACCCACTTCAGTGCTTCTACTGAACCATTACAAGTCCTGCAAATCATCTTTGAAATAAAATGTTTTCTAGTGAGAGCCAGGACTAAGTACTATATAATTCTTATAACTTTTGTTTCTGTGGTTACTGGAACCAAAGAAGATGATCTGTTATTAACCTACAATTACGCTACTTTTTCATGTCACTATAAACTGCACAACTGCATTTCCTTGTACTATTAATTTGTTTATAACATTTGTTTTCTTTCTGCTGATGACACGCAAGTCTTCAGTAGTTCAAAACCGTGTAACAAAGTACCCAATGACAACACCAAAGAAGTTCAAGTTGGCGGAGACTTGGGTTGGATCGGATATGTTTTGCCAGAAAGATGAACATTTTTTTCTCTCTCTAAATTAAGTTCTTTTTTTGAGCCTTAAGTCGGCCGAAGCAATTTAATGCTTATTTTGGCTGAACCGGCTCAATTTTGAACATTACCAGAGAAGAAGAAAAATTTGCCAACCCAGAGATTCGATCCAGGAGACCTCCGTTCATCGTATGGGGCGATAGACTGTCCAGAATTAGCCAGAATAGCTCCTATAGCCGCTGAAGGAGCATGGGAGCCTCCCATGCTACCCTGGCCGGCAGTGTAACCCCGCTATGCCCGGTACAAGGAAGAACGCCAGAAAGGATGGTGATTTCAGGTTTTATTCCAGGGTCACGCGGTCTGGCCTCAGGAGATGTTGTCCAGTGGTTCAAGGACGCTCTGATCAGGGCTCCTAGCAGAGTGGCACGCCTCAGGAAGAGTTCTTAGCTGGTTAGGGACTAGCTCCCAGAGTGAGGCTGCAAGGGGCTACAAGGCCTTAAGTACCTAGAGCTGCAGCCAGTACCTGCCACTGGTGGTGCAAGGTACTTCCTGTACTATATCCTGGTATCCCATGAGCCATCTCTGCTAGCAGCTGCCCCTAGGGGCAGGTAAGGCCAGAGCCATCCTGACCACTGATCTCCAGGGACTAGCAATACATCAAAGTACATAGCATTACTGGAATACATTAATAAAGACATAGAGTAGGCTACAGAATACATAGTATGAAGCCATAGCATCAAGGTAAGGAGGCCCACTAAGGCCCTAGCTTAAGGAGTAGGAGGAAGCTGTGGACCCCGTCGTTGCAGCAGTCCCAGGGCTCGAAATGAGCGCTATCGCATCGCAATTTGCACCACATATTTAAACTTTAGCAATGCAAAATTAAATAATGTATCGCAGTTTAGCGATGCAACTGTATTAAACGAGACAACATAACAGCGTAGTCATGATCGTGTTGGCTAACACGGTGATGCTAATCCCTCCTACTTTATAGGCAAGCCAAGCATCGCACATGCATTCTGGGAAATCATTGGTCCTACCATCAACTTCGGTATTTACTTGGTGGCACTTTCATTTCAGATACGGGTCAGAATAGTCTTAACGTGCATCAGATACCATAGTCTTGACCAAGCATCCATGCGTGTATCAAATTAAAAGTGAAACAAAAATGGCTATTGTTTCAAATAAAGTAAACTTTTTGTAGTTTTTTACTAAATAAATTATTCTTTAAAAGTTGCTAATCATTTTTTCGTGACTGCTACGCAAATTTGTATTTTGTATCGCATTTCTGCTATGCAGTTTTTCTAAGACTATTCGAGCCCTGGCGGGGACTTTCAAAGGTCTGCTTTCCAGGGGTTCAACCAGATCCGCAAACTCCAGCAACCAGGCTGAGCTCTCGCACCGCTCAACCACGATCTTTCTTCTTTGTGTTCAGTAATATTCTCTACTCTTAAAATTAGTAGTGTTTTCAGTAATATCTCTACTCCTCTTAATTAGTAGTCTCTGAAGTTTAGAGTTGTTGAACTTTAAGGAGCAAGTTACATGCCACTTTGCACTGTTCTTGCCAAAAGTTTCTGCAATGGTTAATGTACCTTACTTTAGATGTTTTAAGTCAATTTCACTTGGGAGAGCGTTCAGCTCTGCACACTTCAAGTTTATTGGCAAGTGTTTCATATCCAGAATTCCGATCACTTGTTCTTATATTTAAAGCAAGACACACAACTGACTCTTCATCTTTCTGACAAAACATACATAGAGACCAATTCAGTGGCTTTACACCGACTATATTAGTGAATGTCTCCTCTGCCAACGTAAACTTCTTTGGTACCGTCATTTAGTTGATTTAAGTAGTACTTTGTACACGGTTTTGAACTACTGTAGACTCTTGCGTGTTAGAGCAGAAAGAAAAATGTTATAAACAAATTAATAGTACAAAGAAATGCAGTTGTGCAGCTTATAGTAGCGTAATTGTAGGTTAGTAACGCACCAGCTTCTTTGGTTCCAGTGACCACAGAAACAATAGTTGTTATAAGAATTATATAGTACTTAGTTCTGGTTTTCAGTAGAAAACTTTTTATTCCGAAAGATGATTTGCAGAACTTGTAGGCTAATGGTTCAGTGGAAGCACTGAAGTGGGTAGAGCGAATAATCTGGAAATGGGGTAAAAAAATGGGGTCAAATTTAAAGTTTAAACGGTGATAACTTGTGAGAAAAAAGGGATGGTCTTGGGCTTATTGGAAAGGAAATTTCATACCCTAGCTACTAAGATTGATGAAATTTCAATGGGTAAGTCAGTAGAGTTGAAAGTATCAAAACTTGTATGTTAGCCGGCGGCCACATTGGTTTCCTAGGTCGAAATTAAAGTGGTTCCACATCTAGAGTTCATTGATGCCTCAATACCTACGTGCATTAGGGCTGGTACTTTCCGGTTTTTTAGTTATCCGTTTAACCGGTTTTTTTTTTCCGGTCGGTTACACGAAAACCGTTTTTATGTTTTTAGCCAAAAAAAAAAAACAGCCAAAAAAATTTCAGACCTGCGTAATATATTATAAAAAAAAAACAAGCTGAAAAAAAATATGATTTAGGCCTTGGTAAGACAAGCACAATTATTGACTACATGTTGCATTTCGGAATTTAAACTAGAAGAAAGTTGAACATGATAAATTTAAGTATTTACTTTATCAAGAATTTTGACTTTATGTAGCTTTAAAATTTCTACACGACGGCTTAAGCCTACCGTAAATCGTGGATTAAACGCCCATGGGCGTATGCAGTTAATTCGGCAAAAATAGGGGGGTGGGCTTTAAATCAAGCATTATCAATTTTCTAATCTTTCTGGACATCTATTACAGAAAATTCGAAGCTTTTGAACGATCTGTGAAAGACCAATTTTTACATCCTTTTAATTTCTGTGAAGAAGGGAGGAGGCTTAGGTGAGAGATGCTTTGTGCAGGCGCTAGGAGCTAAAGGAAAAGTCCACTATTACTACAGGGAGGGAGAAAGGGCCAGTAAACTTGGCAAGCAGTACTATCTTTATTCATATCATATAACTTTTAGGTAATTTTTCGTAGAAAAACGACAATTTGGGGGGTGGGCTTTAACTCCACTATTTCATGATTTTGACTTTACAGCATTTTAGGGGGTGGGCTTCAGCTTCAACTGGGCTTTTAATACACGATTTACGGTATTTACGACAACGTACGCCAAAAACAAAACAAAATTTAACACAACGTATTTGTTATTAATGTTCCATTCATTTCAAATTATGAGCCAGAAAAATTAGCATGTTTGCGTTTTCAGGTAGCAACGTATTTCGTTTACGTGTTATGACGCCGCTCCCTGCCGCTCGCGCTAGGTATAGACGAGTCCACTTCTCCACGACGCGGGGAGGGTATATGCTGGCCAGCTTGTATTTAACTGCCTCGTGTAAGCGCTGACGATCAGCAGTTTGTTTCAAAGAAAGTAAGCAGCTTCGATGGGACAACAAGCCCACGCGGATTATTTGTAAATAAGCTGCCCCCTACCCACCCCAGTTTTCTACTTTCACTGATTTTGAGTGTTTGGATTAGTAGGCCTAAATGATGCCACTTGGGAATTTTTGGCTCGTTCACCGCGGGTTTTGAAAGGTGCCCACATCAAACGTTTTTCGGATATGGTCTTTATAATCCGTGTAACCGAACGTGGAACGTTTTCCGGTTAGCCGTGTAACCGATCCCAGCCCTAACGTGCATGCAAACTTTCATGCTTGTTTCATTAAGTGCAGTTTTTGGACACTTTGCCGCGCTATTATTATTATAAAATTAGTACACGTACAAAGATGAACCGTCATGATTATTGTAAGCGCGCAATGCAGGATATACTGCAGGACGCAGTAAATAAAGTTAACAATTTTTTAACAGAAAATCTAAACGCAACATTTTAAAACGGATTTTTAGCAAGGGAAAGATTAAAGGTAGCATAAGTAAATAGACCTTTGGGGTCGTACTTGATGTGGGAGGATCGAGAAAAATGGCGCTGGGAGGTATATCCCTTTAACAATTATTTTTTTAAACAAGAGTTATGTACGTTTTCGTTACAATTTTCTGAACCGTAACGACGAAAGGATTCCACAGGAAGGTGAATGACGTCATAGTGTGTCAAGTACTTATTGTAAATAATTACGTTTATGTGGATATCAATTATGATTACGGATAATAGTATATCAAGTTATACTGATCATTGTATTTTGTTTATTGCTATTTCTCACGTACTTACTATTTACCGATGAAAACGATTTATTATTGCTATAGATGTATTTATTATTGCTATAGATGTACGCACAGGCTAACAAACATTTGTATTTGTTGTTAGGCTACTTGAAATATTTACTATGGCATTACTTTGGTTAATGGGGAGTAGTGTATTAATTATGTATCAACATAATCTTATTAGATGCTGTTGACAAATGTTAAATAAAATAAAATAATTATGCTTCTACAAACATGACATGCAACTGTAAGTTACACAAGGATAAACCTAACCGCAAATCTTCCTTTACGTCGCAACATGCAACAAAACACATGTCTCACTTTCAATCTGGACTCTTTTAACTTATAAAATAAAATTATCAAATAAATGCTCGCATATTCCCTTTTAATATTACCATACTGGTGATACAAAATTTGGGACCATAATTACGATGAAGTAGGATTCTTTTACCTACAGTCACTCACCATTTCTATAAACTTCAAAAGGATTGCCAAAGAGGAAGCGGAAAGGTTAATATCACGCGCATGTGCGCTATAAACTAAACAGGGACTCGTGCCACTGCAGTGCTGGTTTGCATGGTGCGCCGAGGAGCGACAAATAACTTTTTTTACATGGAATAGCCGGATCCAAAGCGTCTATCAAGTCTACAGACGTATTGCGGATCACGTTTTTGGCCACCCAGCAAATAACTTTTTTTTACACGGAGTATTTAAATCCAAGGCATCCATCGGATCTCCAGCGTCAATCAGATCACATTTTTGGACGGCCAGATTTCCGTTGGCCGGACAAGTTTTTGCGTGCGGGTTTCTGATGTTATGTAATTACCTGCAGCGAGGCAGGAAATTTGGAAAAATACGGAAAATTGGATCTTGGGATCTGGCAGGTTGGTGTAAAAAAAGTTATATGCGGCCGGCCAGGTTTTGATTGCCCAGGCAAGTTTTTGCGTGCGGGTTTCTGATGTTACATAATTAGCTGTGGCGAGCGCGACAGCGCGAGCAAGGCACGTAATAGAAAAATACGACAAATTGAAAATCATCATTTTCTTGGGATCCGGTGGTTCGTGTAAAAAAGTTATGTTCCCGCCGCCGACAAAATATCAAACGACACGTTCGTCGCTGCTTATCAAGATTAACTGAGGTAGTCGGTACCTTCCTAAACGACCAAACAGAGCGAACATGCACCACTGTTGGTGACAGTTTGGCTCATTCCCTGCTAATATCTGTGTTGATGCGGCGTGATTGACGTCAACATCGTCAGCGATGAATCTCTTTCCGGCAAAACTGTTACCTCGCGCATGCTCAAACCTCCACCCCAGCAAACCACCTCCCTGAGATGGTTCGCAATTTGGCATTTGGCATTGCTCTCGCCTGGTCACATCTATTAGCCAATCCTTGGTCAAATCCATTAGCCTGGTCTGGTCACGGCGAAGGTATGACGTATTGAATATTCTGCTGAGCTTGTTGAGCTGTGTTGTTTGTAGTTTAGGAAGGTACTGAACGGCTGACGCAATATCACTGCGCACGAGCGACGTCAAGTTTGGAGCCAAACTGTCTCTAACAGTGATGCGTTCTGTTGGCTCTGTTCGGTGGTTTAGGAAGGTACTGAGTGGTTGCGTTCCTCGCTCCACTTCAGCTTCGTGCTTTTTCAGGAGCCGTCCAGTATCGTACGGCCTGAGAACCGAAAGGAATTGAAATGTGAAGAAATTGCATGCTGGAAAATTCATATTTTACTTAGCTGCGTATTAATTTTTAAACAGACAGGAAGAATAACGACACCTAATAATTGAGTTGTGTGATCTCGCACAACTGAGGGGATCTTCCGCATACACAAGCGGTACCTTCCTAAACGACCAAACAGAGCGACCCAAACACACCACTGTTGGTGACAATTTGGCTCATTCCCTGCTAATATCCGTGTTGATGCGGCTTGATTGATGTCAACATCGTCAGCGATGAATCTGTTTTGTCAAAACTGTTTCCTCGCGCATGCTCAAACCTCCACCCCAGCAAATCATCTCCCTGAGATGGTCCGCAATTTGGTATTACTCTCGCCTGGTCACATCTATTAGCCAATCTCGGTCAAATTTAATTGCCTGCGAGCTGACCAAAGCAAACCTTTTAATGCAGGAATTTTCCAGGAATGGAATTGCTGACAACGGGAACAATATACGAATCCCAGCAACTTTAATTGACTCCCAACATTTTTGTACCGGGGAAGATCTGCACTTCAATGAATTAAACATCCTAGGTGTCTTAAATCACCTCAAACCTAGTCATGCAGTCGGTCCGGATAAGCTATCAGCTTTTTTCTACAAACAAATTGCTGTTCATATTACATATCCTCTCAAAAAAATTTTCTCCTTGTCCTTTTCTACTGGCGTTCTGCCAAAGGACTGGCTTGAAGCGGATATTGTCCCTATTTTTAAGAAAGGGAATCCCTCAAACCCATTAAACTACCGACCTATTGCACTAACTACGGTGCCCTGTAAAGTCATGGAGACCATAATTAAATCATATATGTTAACCTTTACTGATCGCTTTAACATCATTCTCGATGACCAGTTTGGTTTCAGGTCGGGCAGATCAACTACCCATCAACTTTTGCTCGCTTTGGACAAGTGGTCAGAGTCCATGGACATTGGTGTTGGAACAGACGTCATTTTTTATGACTTTAAAAAGGCTTTTGAATCTGTGGTGCACACAAAGCTAATCTCCAAACTTTCGGCTATTGGGTTTAGAGATTATATTCTAAACTGGATTTCTGCTTTCCTCGTTAATCGCACCCAACAAGTTAAACTTGGGGGAGTTAGTTCCGCCAAATGCAATGTTATTAGTGGAGTACCACAGGGTTCGGTTTTGGGCCCATTGTTGTTCGTCCTGTTTGTGAATGATCTTACTCCAAATTCTTCATCGGTATTCCAAGAGAAGTTTGCGGACGATTTAAAACAACATACACCAATCCTTTCTCCTATTGATAATGTGAACCTTCAGGATGCCGTAACATATGTCTCAAATTGGGCAACTGACTGGCAACTTCCATTATCCGTCGACAAATGTCATCGATTCACTGTGGGCACAAATGGGCCTCAATTTGACTATTATCTGTATGACAAGAAGTTGAATTCTGTTGAACTTGTCAAAGATTTAGGAATCTGGTTCCATTCCTCATTAAAGCCTTCTATCCACTGTGATAAAATTAGTGCCCAAGCCCACCGTCGTGCAGCGATTGTGCGTCGCTGCTTCTCCTCTGGAGATCACTCGATTATGGCCTGGGCATTCAAGGTCTACGTGCGACCACTTGTTGAATACGCAAGCCAGGTATGGTCACCAAACCAGCTTTCGGATATTGACCGAGTGGAATCAGTTCAGCGCCGCTACACTAAGTTTATCCCAGGACTACATAATAAACCATATTGTGAACGGCTTCGGATGTTGGGTCTGGAAACTCTTGAGTTGCGCCGTTTAAGGGCTGATCTTGCCCTGGTGTACCTCATTTTGAATGATGTGCCAGCGGCTTGTTTACCTTTTTTTGAATTGGTTGGAAACACAAAAACCCGTGGCCACTCTCTTAAACTGAAGCTACCACCTTTCCGTCTTGATTGTAGGAAGTTTTTTTTCTCGGTCCGGGTTGCACCTGTTTGGAATGCACTGACGGAAGACATTGTCTCGGCTAGCTCGGTACAGACTTTCAAACGTAAACTTAATGATTTTAATCTGCAACCCTTTTTATCCCGCCCATTTTAATAGTTTTTTTTTTTTTTTTATCTGCCCTTGTTATTCTTTTAATGTGTCAATGATCAGTTGTTCCACAACTTTGTTTAAAATGTGGTTGGGTATCAGTGGCAATGAATGTTGCCCTTCCCATCCACCCTGGTTCCTAGAGATGAACAGGAAACTATTATTATTATTAAATCCATTAGCCAGGTCTGGTCGCGGTGACAATATGACGTATTGAATACTCTGCTGAGCTTGTTGAGCTGTATTGTAGTTTCGGTGTACTAAACGGCTGACGCAACATTACTGCGCACGCGTGTGTCAAGTTTGGAGCCAAACTGTCTGTAACAGTAAAGTGCGTTCTGTTCGCTCTGTTCGGTACTTTATGAAGGTACTGTTTGTTCAGATATCAATTTGTTTCGGTTCTCAGGCCGTACGGCACAAGCTGCCCAACCTGGAGTGGAGCAAGGAAGGCAGATACTATCTCCAATGGCTTTGTGGTGGTGGTACATAGTTCTGAACAGTCAGCGCTGGGTGGCGCTGGTGTGCTGCCTCTCATTGAACCTAACCTCCATTGAACCCATTTGCTTTTGGTTGAACGGCGCATTTGCAGCCATACTTCATGCAGAACTTCGATTTCAATGCAAATACGTGGGACAGTTTTTGCCCTACAATCATATACTTTGCGTGGCTTGCACGTCCATATAGCACAGCCTCTAGTGTAGCTATAATTTGTGTGGCATTACCAACCACAGGAAGCTGTGAACGTCTTGTCGCCTTTCGAGCCATGGCACTGTTTTCTAGAATCTCTCTGTGTGCACTTGGGAGGGTCATGTCGGGCCCCTTGGGCCGAATTCTGGTGGACTGTATGTCCCTGTCAGGCAGCTCGGCTGTGCAGGTTTTCTGTGACGTCTCGTTTTTTGTGGAATAGGGGGAGACGAGGCGTTGTCTTTTCCAGTTGTCTCTTCACCCGCTCCCCTTGGCCTTCGTGGGAAACTTGCTTCTATTTCTGTGGCACTGGACGTTGGTTCAGATATGCAGGTTCCTAAGTTCTGTGTACTCATCGACTCATTGGCAAGTATCGGCATTCTGAGGCGTTGTTTCCGGTCTCTGCGATGCTTCCACCCGGTCGCTTTTGAGATAGGGTGTAACCTAGAAGTGGGCGCGGGTCCAATTTTGAGGAACCGAAATTGCCCGCATTTACGGAAACTGGAACCGACCTGCAAGGCACCGCAACGTCTGAACTGATATCCGAGCCACCCCGAACCCGCAAATGTGTGCTTTAAGAAAACCCGACCCGACCTGAACGCGGTTTACTGCGGTTAACCACTAAATAAAGATCTAATAAAGGCATTGATTACGAAAAACAAAAATGTTGGAAACAAAACAAAACCACACGAAAACTGTCAGTACCTTCCTAAAGCACCGAACAGAGAGAACAGAATGCACCACCGTTAGAGAAAGTTTCGCTCCAAACTTGACGTAGCGCGTGCACAGTGATGTTATGTCAGTCGTTCAGTACCTTCCTAAACTACAACACAGCTCAACAAGCTCAGCAGAGTATTCGATACGTCATACCTTTACCGCGACCAGACCTGGCTAATGGATTTGACCAGGATTGGCTAACCAACTAACTGGCTGTCCTTAACTTTTGATCTCCGGGAGGAGGAGTGGCGTAATGCAGGCAGTTACAGGGCGTGGTCTATTCCAGGTTCAACTGACGTGTCTCAGGTCCTCAGTCCTGGATGCCTTTGTAAAGGCTGATGCCCAGGTTTTGTCACGACTCCGCACTGGCCATACTCAACTACGCGTTCACCAGTTTCATCTAGGGTGGGCTGAGTCCTCGATCTGCAATGTCTTCCGGACTGACTTCACACGTGAACTTTACCTTCTTGAGTGCAATGTGGCAGCGGAACATACTTCTTCCTAGCTACTGTTCGCAACCCTCGATACGGAGTCTTTTGTCCAGTGCTTCCGGTCATGCATTGCGAGAACATTTGCGCTTCGTCCGACAGACGGGTGTGACACCGTAGGCTCTTCTGTTTCCCCCCCCCCCCCCCATGCTTCCCCACCTTTGTTTTTCTCCTTGCCCATCGGTTCCTGTGTGATTTGAAGTGTATATGTTCATTGTAATTTTGATGTGGGCACATGGCTTCGGCCCAGGTTCAATACAATACAATACAATGCTGCAGAGTGGTCTGGCAGTCCGGTGGGCAGGTGTTTGTATGAATTGCACCTTGCACCTGTCCAAGGCCTACCCTAGGTCTCTTGACAGTTTCTCCCATCGTGATGCAGGCTGCTCTCCAGACTTTGGACTGGGCATGTCAGCTCAGGGCGCTTGTTCAGTCCTGTGCATGTGGTGGTGGTAAGAGACTTCGTCATTTAAGAAGAAAAAGAAGAACAGCCTTATTCACAATAGAATTACCCGATAAATGCCCGATAAGACCGAAGTCTTGTTTATGCCAGTAAGCAGTACATATTTATTTAATTAATTTATATAAATTTTCGAACACGACATCCAATAAAGTCACAACAAGACAAACGAACAATTTAAAACAATGAAGTCAGACGAGGAAGACGGGACAAAAGACAGGCAGACAAAGGACAAAAGCGGTTGGGAAGTCAAAAGAATAAGAAGCGAGAGAGAGAGATAGACCAGGGAACATGGAGATAATCTGATAATTTCAGTACAATTATTCTTTTAATGCATAACAGTAGGAGCATTTTCTAATGTGTATACAAACAGTTTCTCCCATAATGAGTGAAAAGTGCCAGCAGCCTTAATGCAAGTTGGAATCTGATTTCAGGCTGGGACCACTCTGCCTATCAATGATCGTTTGCTGAGTTCAGTATGATGAATTTCGTAGTGCAATTGACGACACTGCCTAGTGGAATGAGAATGGCTAGCAGCGTTCTAAATCGCCATATTTTTGGAGCACCCACTTTGGGCTACTCAGTGGCGCGTTGCTGACAATGTTGGGGTCGACCCGGTTCACATAGCCCTCCGCGTCTCCCCACACTCGGTGCTAGGTGTAGGTCCCCTGCACAGGACCTTGGGGTTTTAACCTCCGGGGGGTTCCTGTTGTTCCCAGTACTTTTTTTAGTGGTAGTTATTGTATAAGGTTGATGATGATGATGATAATGGCTGTCTTCATTGTCTGAAGAGTTGAATTGGGCCACTTGGTGTGCTGGTGGCGTTTGGTGCCAGTAGTTGAAAGTGTATAGTTTTAAATAGGTTATGCAGGTTAGATTGAGCGCTTGGTGTAATAGACATGTAAGCTTCAAAAAAATCAAATCAAATCAACCACAGGAACCAGGATATAGTTGCTGGAACTTGGTCACAAGCTCACCAACAGTACCTTCCTAAAACACCGAATAGAGCGAACTGTTAGGGACAGTTTGGCTCCAAACTGTCTGGCTCCAAACGTTGCGCTTGCGCAGTGATGTTGCGTCAGCCGTTCAATACCTTCCTAAACTACAACACAGCTTAACAAGCTCAGCAGAGTATTCGATACATCATATCTTCACCACGACCAAACCTGGCTAACGGATTTGACCAGGATTGGCTAATAGATGTGACCAGGCGAGAGCAATGCCAAATTGCGAACATCTCGGGGAGGTGGTTTACTGGGGTGGAGGTTTGAGCATGCGCGAGATAACAGTTTTGACGAAACAGATTCATCGCTGACGATGGTGACGTCAATCAACCCGCATCAATACGGATATTAGCAGGGAATGAGCCAAACTTTCACCAACAGTGGTGCGTTTGGTTTGCTCTGTTTGGTTGTACCGCAAGAAAAACTCACCTTCAGCAAGGCTCTCTTAACAACAGGGGGTAGGCACAGGAAGCGCGAACATGCCGGAACACTCACGCCACCCCGCGAGTGCAGCGAGCAAGCGAGCGATAGCGAGTATAGGGATGTTTTTAAAGTCAGCGGCTTGCGAGTCACTTGGAAGCAAGGCAAGCTTTCCCGTTTTTTAATTCAAGCCGCTTGCCGCTGAGAAACTTTCCCGTCGTTTTTAAAGTCAGCAGTTTGGCAGCCGCTGGTGAGCCAAGTAAGTGAGGAAAAAGGATGCTGCAGGGATCACAACGGCGAATCAAATAACGACACAGCAAGAAGACGCAGTTCCATGGTTCTGTAAGCTATGTCGAGTAAATTTGTCCAAATTATATGCAGATGTGAGTCATATTAGAAGTCAAGTAGACAAGTCAAACGACCTTTTAATAGATATTAAAAAGACCCTAGACGCACAGGCTGTTCAGATTTCTGATATAAATCTTAAATTGGTCGAGCATGACGACGCAATTGCCTCACTTAAAGAGAAGGTAGAATTACTTCCAGGAAGATCAAATTTCACTCCTGATTTGGATTTCAACGAAATATGTGCGGAGATTGGCCAGCGACAAAGAAATCTGAACAACTTAATTTGCTTTGGGATTGAAGGTCAGGACAGGATCCAACAGGTTGGCATCATTTTGATTGCAATTGGGTGTGATAACCTAATTTACTCTTGTTCCTATGTGGGTAAGGAACAAAACCCAGCGACTAGCCTCATTCGTATTAAGTTGCAGAATGTTGACGACTCGTACAAAATACTTACAAATGCTAAAAGCTTAAATAACCAGCCAGACTACAAGAAAATATTCATTCGGAGAGAGACGACGTACTACCAAAGACAACAATTGCAAGAAATGAAAAGGGAAGTAGCGGCAAGAAACAAGCAAGGAGAAAATTTGGCGATCTCTCGTGGCAAAATTGTCCATAAATGTAATCGTTTATGACTAACTGAACCTAGGTCTCGATCCACTACTAACCCTCTACTACTCTGTCTGATTAACGCTCGCTCTGTTAAAAAGAATCTTAGTAAATTCTTACTGTTTCTAAGTACTGTACATCCTGATATTGTTTGTGTAACTGAAACCTGGTTAAATTCTATGCTCCCAGATGAAGCAGTATTAACACCTGAGTTTGTGATGATTGGGCGGTTTGACAGAGGAGAGAACACCATAGGGGGAGGTATAATGATTATTGCCCGTAAGGGTCTACCATTAGCTATTGACCCCCATTTTAAGCATACTGAATTTGCCTGCAAATGTATTCTTTTGTGTAAAAACTATGAATTGCCATTGGTATTGATTTATCGACCACCTGACTCGCCAGTTGAACTTGATAACTGGTATGCGTAGGTATTAATGGAGCAATCCAATGGGAACAAATGCATTACTGTAGGAGATTTCAATCTCCCATCTGTGAATTGGAACACTAGGTACGCCGATCGGGCCTGAGATTCACGACTTTTAAAAGTATTTAACAATATTGGACTTAATCAAATGGTAGATTTCCCAACCAGAGGTGATAACATACTTGACTTGATACTAATAAAAGATGATTCCATAATGTCGGACTGCCGAAACCTAGGTCCGCTCGGCACTAGTGATCACGATATTGTTTCATGTGTAATTAATACTGATTGTGGTGTTAAAACAAAAAAGTTAACTAAGTTTTGCCTAAATCAGATAAATTTGGAAAGGATGGAAGATGAACTATCATCAATCAGTTGGTCGACAATCCCTCTTGAAGAGGCATGGGTAAGGTACTACGACATTTTGCAGTTGTGGTTGATGAATTGTAAAGTTGAGTTTACTCCCAAAAATTATAAACTTCCATGGATGAATAAGCAACTTTTGTATATGATTAAAAGGAAAAAATTCCTATGGAAAAGGATTAGATTGTATAAAAAACCCCTGTTTCTACAAGAACATCAAGAACTTTGCCGCAACATTTGTCATGAAAGTAAAAAATTGAAATCAAAGTACGAACTTGAAAGGCCAGGAGTGACTGTCGTCCATTCTTCAAATATGTAAAACGGGGGAACTCATCCTCTGCGCACATTGGAACTCTCTTAGACACCAAGGGTCAAAAGAAACAGATGCACAAAAAAAAATGCAATATTCTATGTAACCAATTCTCTACCGTGAGCATAATTGATAATGGAATAAATCCTGAGATTCAGAGTCCGAATGTGTGTATCCCACCAATAGTTATTGACGAACCAACAATTATGTGTGCATTGTCCAAAGCTAACTCTAAATCGGCAGCTGGACCAGATGTGATCACTGGTGAATTTTTGAAATTCGTTGCGAAAAGTATTTGTTCCTCTTTAACTATTCTGTTCAATAGAATTATGGAAGAAAGTTTTGTGCCCCCATGTTGGCGACAGGCTCTTATCACGCCGATCTTCAAAAAAGGGAGTCGTCTCCAACCAGCAAATTACCGACCAATACGTCTGACGTCTCATTTATCTAAACTCTTTGAAAGAATCTTGATTGGTCATATTACCACATTTTTGGAGGTCTATAGTTTGTTCGAGAATGACCAACATGGGTTTCGAGCAGGGCTCTCTGTTACTACCAATCTGTTAAGTTTTTATGATTATGTATACAAGAGTATGGACCAAGGAAATTCGCTCGACATTATTTTGTATGATTTAGAGAAGGCCTATGACAAGGTTTGTAATGAAAAGCTGATGTGTAAACTCAAAATGGTGGGCATTGTGGGACCTATTGCTAATTGGATTAAAACATGGCTGTCTAAACGGCTGATTGCAGTCGTCTTGGAGGGCCAGCAATCAGATTGGAAATTCATTACCAGTGGTTTACCGCAAGGATCGGTGCTTGTCCCGATTCTATTCTCGATTTTCATTTCTGACTTTTGCTCAAGCGCGGGGTTGATAAAATCTAAATTTGCAGATGACACTAAGACTGTGTCAGTGGTGGGTACCCACGATGATCTTACCACAGTTCAATCCTTGATTACTGCTGCTTTAGAATGGAGCGAGAAATGGCAAATTCCGATAAATAAAGATAAAGTGTATGTACTTCACATAGGTCGAAATAACCCACAGGCCCATTATCGGCTGGGTGACACTATGATTACCCAGGTAAATATGATGCGAGATTTGGGGGTAATTGTTGATAATGAATTTTCTTTTGTGCACCATATTTCGGCAATTGCCCAAAAAGCAAATGCAATCTCCTCTCGAGATCCAATTGTACTAATTACTTTGTTTAAGTCACTTGTTCGCCCAATTTTGGAATTTGGTGTTCCATTTTGGAACCCACTGTTTTTGAAGGACTCCAAAATCCTTGAAAACATCCAAAGGAATGTCACACAAAAAGTGAATAAGTGTTATCACCTGTCTTATGAAGCTCGACTAAAAAAACTTAACCTTCCTTCACTTAAGTGGAGAAGGCAAAGGGGAGGCCTAATTTACATGTTTAAGGTTTTAAATGAATTTATTCCAAAGTTACCAAACTCATTTTTTGTTATTAACAAGTCTGGATTTGGCACAAGAGGCTCACCATTTAAACTGATGGTGGAAAGGTCTCATTATAACAGTGTACGGAACTCATTCTCGTTCCGGTGGATCAAGGCTTGGAATAACTTGCCTGTGGATATTGTCACCGCACCTTCAGTGATTTCCTTTAAATTGAAATTGGATAATTATACGGGGTGCGAAATGAAATTTGGGTATGACTGACTTTCTAACTGTTATGTGTGTTTCTGTGCTATAGGCAGGATCAGTTGTATCTACTACACTGTTTGTAAACCTAGTGTATTGATCGAAAACCTATGGCATCATGTTTTGACCAATTTGCTAGGAATTCTTTTATACTAGTGTAAGGAAAAAAGTGAAGGCAAAAGAGTTAAATGAATTTGTGTAAATGAAGGTTGTTATCGAGGATTTTTGTTGGTTGTTTAGGTAATGACTAGTTTTCCGATCTTACCGGTGTTTTGTTGTTTTGTGTTTTGTTTTTATTGAATTTAAATTATAGTTTATTAATATCGTCTAATTCCTATGTTGGAAACCGACGACAAATGTATTGTGTTTAAATAAATAAAAGTTTGCCAAGTGGCGTCATCTGTTGACAGAATTTGGAACTACGGTCGGTTAGTTTGAAATTTCGCAGTTTGGTGTAGAGATGGCAGCACCTAGCAAACTTGCGCTTCCTTATATGTCAATGGTTGATTTTACTTGCCTAATATGTCTTGATCTGATCCGGCCTTTGCTGTAGGTGGCTGTGGTACTTCACGTAGTGTGATCTTTCTTTTGGTGATAGTATATAAGTCCATGCCGAGACCAAACAAACTATACTACTACTCAAGGTTAATTAAATAGATATATTCTTTTACTACTATTCCTACTACTATTCCAAGGTCTTTGAAACAAACCCAGCGCTCAGCAACCAAGCCACTGATTTTTAAAACATCCCTTATTAGGCTTTCGCTCGCGGGGTGGCGTGAGTGTTCCGGCATGTACGCGATTCGTGTGCCTAGCCCTTGCCTAACACATTGCCTACACTAAGCTGACCACGCAACCCGCCCCCCCCCACCCCCCAAAAAAATAAAAGCTCACCTAAATTTTTCCTTTCGCTATCGCTTGCATTGTATTGAACTGTTAGCGCCGGTGCACACGTGCGTTCGCCGCTTCGGTACCGCATTTGCGGTTTGGTTTACATTCCATCTCTTGGATACTGCACACGTACCGGCGTCGACGTTGCGTTACCGCCCGCCGCTCGTGCGGTCGTTTTGCCGCAATTCCCCCGTCAACGCGGCGGTACCATGGAGGTACCGCAGCGTTAAAAAAACGCAATTGCGTCTCTGAGTACCTTGGATGACTTGAGAGGTGCACACGTCCGCCGTTTACCGCAAAAGCGTTACCGAAAATGGCGTTTAATTTCGAAGAAATAGACATGGAATCGTTTATTGGGGGAGTAAAGAACTATCCTGAAGTATGAACTGTTGCTGCAGAAATGATTGAAGACTCATAGGGAAGTAATTAAAGAACTTATCTGAATTTTTTTAGTTAATCTGCAAGGGATGTATAACATATTCCCCTGGTACGTCTTAAATTAGTACATCAATGTACCCAAATTCGTCGCATTGGTTTTAAAATATATTTTTTGTTCACGAGGTAGGCGAAAAAAGCAACATCGTCTCATTGGTTTCAAACTATAAATTTTTGTACACGAGGTTAGGGAACCGAACGCGCACATGCGTCACGGAAGCGGCACCGCAGCGTCAACGCGCGTTAATGAAACGCACGTTTGCATTGATTGGCGCCGCAGCGTTCAAAAACGCACGTGTGTACCGGCGCTTACCGTATTTTTTTTCCAGTATAGTCGTGACCCTGGTTAAAAGCTTTATTGTTTCCTTGTTGTTCATTCCAGGGTAGATTATTACAAATGTACCTATTTCTTTTTATACGAAAAAAAAAAACATACGAACTTACTAGTCGGAGAAAATGCAATCAGCAAGTTACGATTCTCGGGTAAATCTATGCGTTTAAATTTTGTGATGATTACTCTCGCTTTCGTTTTTCCCATACAGGTCAGTGTATATAAAGTTACTTAAAAAACCAAGCTATAATAAAAGTCTTTAAAACAATGCAATTTATTTTAATTTAATTTTGTGCATGTAATAGTAATAGTTTTATCAACAATTTTTGTTATTATTTTACATTGACGGTGGCATGTTTGTGACGACACCTCATTAACATATAGTTGGCGTCCATTCATTGGCTCGCTACGTAAATAAGATTGTGGCGCGAAGGTGTTGCTCGCATTTTCCGTCTCCTACTTCGTCCTACGTTATCCTGTGTGGGTTATTACTGATCTTGGCAGGTCTTGTTGATTATTTTTGGAGTATACAGACGTTCAGCATCCCAACATGTCTGTAGACGAAGTAAGTAGAACCATAATAGGAATTAGGTTATTGAGTATTTTCACGATATTTTGTATTATAGTAAATCCGTTCCGGAAACCGGCTCCTCTTGCCGGCATTTTGCCCTCCGCGTAGCTCTTGGCGGTGTTTTTTTTTTTAAATATTTTTGAGCCTTTGTGGTACATTGTGCTTGGACCCAAGCTTGTACTATCCATGCGAACTTTAAAAGAAAATGAAGTAAACTGTACTGATGGATTAAATTTAGATCGTGTCGCGATAATGCTGTTTCAATTTTGAATTCTCTTATAAATAATAAATTTTATCAGGCTGTGTAGTTACATAGGCTATATACTTGATCGATAACGTTGCTATGCCTGTAGACGTTTTTTTTTTCGTTGCGTGCGTGATGGGCTAGACGTTTTTATTTCAAGTTGTGTGCGTGATCGGCTACTAAGGATTTTAATGTAATATGACTGATTGCGTTTTGAGGGATTGTGACCAGCCATGTTCTTACTCCAGCGAAAGGCGTGGTTTCCCATTCAGGGTCAAACTACTATAGTGATGCTACTGCACCACTCCAGCGTTATCACGCAACCTACTACTCAATTCGTCAGTTTCACTTTTCTCATGACTACTGATAAGCCATTTTTTTAAAGTAGACTTTGTACGTGATGGGTATTCACGTGTTCATTTCCTGATTTTGTTGGCTGCCTTTTCGATATAGCTTTTAACGTATTTCCTTTCAATTCAATCATACAATGGGAGTGGAGTTCGGTGGAAGCTCGATGAGTCGTCGGTGAAGTTTTAAAAACTAGGCTACCTTCTCTAGCAAGTTTTAAGTTTTATGAAGCGTCTGTTCCACACGCGACCACCACCACCGTCTAGTGTTCATACCCGCCATTAAAACCTTTTTTTTTTTTTTTTTTTTTTTGTGTTGTAACTAACCCGTCCTTCGTGCCTTCGAACTTTTCACACTTTCAAAACTTTTTTGTTTGTTTATTATCCATAGTTAGGAAAAAAAACATTTTCCCGTAAAAATAATAAAAAAAAAACTTGTTACATGCACATTACTCCTAAGACGAAAATGAAATTTTAGTAAACGTTAATTTCTTAATTCCTTAGCTTAAGAGAAATTAGTGATAACCGGGTAACACGGAAGTAAAAACAATAAATTATGCCACACTAGAATCTCCCCCAAATATTTTCCTACCCCTGTTTTCACTCCCAACGGCAATCGAAACACCTAAATGTGGGGGTCGCCCCCCCCCCAATCTGGGAACACTGAACGGCTGTGATCTATGTGTGTGGGGAGGTCCCTATGCAGAGTTCAGTAATGTTGCTTCCACACTGTACCCCGAACGTTCCTGTGGTGTTTGGGGTCCAGGCCCCGGCTTGCGCCCACAAGGCAAATCCCTACACCCTTCCTTCCCCCTTTCCACACTGTACTGACATTGCGTCCAAGGTCTGGACTTTATTTAATATCTCTCGCTACAAAATTTCTGACGCCATTGCTGTAGATTTCTCCTGTCCCCCTCCTCCTGCTTTTCCTTTATCTCGCTATTGCTTATCAGCGCTCCAAGAGTCAAAACGTTACCCTAAAGCACAGGCCCACGATCCTACCCTTTTCACACTGAAACACTGGGTTGGCATTTCGGTCCCGACCTCGAGCAGGACTTGAAAGTCGTAGTCGGGTCCGGACCCAAGTCGGCGTCGAGTGTGGAAAGGTCACCCTCGGGTGCGGGGCCGGGTCCGGACTTTTCCCCAGTATGGAAGGGGTATAACTTTCCCCATCAAAAACCTGCACTGTGTGTTAAAGAACAAGTCTTGGTGACATTGAATGTCGAGAGGGTCTGTGCACCCCATATTTTTGGTAGACTTTTTGCTTGATCATGTCACTTAATATTGTTTCTCCAAATTTTTTTGGACGTCAAGCCTGCAGCGTAGATTAGAGGCGGCTCGATAAACTGGAATACACTGTAACCACTTTAATTTAAAAAAAAAACGAAATTTTTTATCACGATATTGCCAATTAGTTCCACTCCTACTGTAGGGGCATTCACAAAGGGGAGGGTTTAGCTGGTTGTGGGGGAGGGGTGAGTAAGAGTACAACTATGACGATGAACTGCCTAGTCATTTCTGGGTGTGCCTGGAATACTGTCAGCTTTGGTTTGCTACACCGTGGTCAAAAGTACGGTTTTTCGCAAGTGTATATGCGTGCTCGTCACATGCACCCCCCGTTACAAAGTTAAATAGCGCAATATAGGACAACTCTTAACGGTGGGGGCCCCAAACTTCATTAAAACCACTGTCAAATTGAGGACCTAATTTTTCTTCCATTGCATTGTGGATTCAGAAAGCTGGCCTTCTCAAACTTTTTGTGCAGTTCGTTATACCTCCCACTCACCCCCCCCCCATAAAAAATGCTTTTATACGACACTTCGGTGACGATGCAGTTCCTAAACCGTATTTTAAATTTTTATGAGCCCAAGTTTGACACACCTTTTTGTTTTTATTAGCAATTTACCAAGGCCGCTGAAGAAGTCAAGAACTTGAAGTCTACCCCTTCCGATACTGATATGTTGGAACTCTATGGATTGTTCAAACAAGCAACAGTTGGGGACTGTAACACATGTAAGTAACTGTAGAATTGTCGAACCCCTTCAATAAGTCCATAACCTAATGCTATTCGGCATATTTAAAATGCTGCAAGCTGAACTTTAAGTACAGATAGTTTGTAGTAAAGTCTTCAGCTAAATTAACTTTTTTTCATTGCAGCACGCCCCGGTATGTTGGACCTGAAAGGCAAAGCCAAGTGGGATGCCTGGGATGGAAAGAAAGGTAAAACCTCGTGTTTAACTTGGTTTAGTAGCTTTCATGTGGTTATGGGCACTTCCACCTCGTTTGGAAACTTCCTGATTGCATATGTTGGGAAATTTCCTCATTCGTGCAATACCATATGTACAGCTGTTAGGTTTGAGCTAAGCCGTCATTCGACAGAGCCATATAAATTGCGGAAGTGATTTCTTTTTGAGCAAATAAATCAAACTGGATTTATAATTAAGTTTTGGTTCTTGCCAATTTCTGGTGCAAGATAAATGTAGACTTAAAATCGGGGGTTTAGCAAGCATGTAACCTAAAAAATTGTTGGGTTACAGGTTGCTTTACTTGTTCGAGATGGCGTTAGGAATTTGTTTTTTAGTATACAACACTAAAATTTTTTCTCTTTATAGGTACAAGCCAGGCTGATGCTAAGGAAGCGTACGTTAAAAAGGCTAATGATCTAATTGCAACAGTAGGATTGAAATAATCCACGTGCCTTCTCGTCTGTGCACTGCCACTTTTAGTTGCAGCTATATACTCATAATTTTGTAATTTAGTATTTGGACTACTAAACCCATAGTAATTTTATTGTTAATAAAAGACCTGCCAAAACTACAAACTTTTGACTGTCTTAAGAGTTGTTCGATGCCAGTACAAGTATCCAGCCTCTTTTCGAAATATTTTTTGGACCATAATGAGTTTTTTTGACATTCAAATAGGCTGCACCATTTTTTGGTGATTTTCTTAATCGTTCTTCAGGATGGCTGGTTTCGTAAAAACTTAATTGTGACTATATCACTTTAATTTAATTTGGAAAGAAAAATTTAAAAAAAACTGAGTTTACAATTATATAAACAGGCCCACAACTAACCATTGACGAAACTTTTTTAAATAGCGCCGCTCAGAGGTGTTACGGACATGGGGATAGGCTTGAAATGTACGTAGGCTATAATGAATGACGATGACCTATGGCAGGTAGGGGAGGGGCCAGCTGTGGGCGACAGATTTTTTTTTTTAATGGACTATCAAAAGGTGATTGAAATCCTTCTGCTCAGGTTTATCCCAAATGACTAGGCCTATAAGCATTATTGCAAAAACTTCACATCTTAAAGCATCAACATGCTCCAGTTTTAAAGTCAGAAGTTTTGCCACGCGGGGGTGGCAGTAGTTACAATATATGATGAACAAAGTAGTATATACCTGCTACAAGTACTCCGATGCTGTACGGATGGTTTCAGAATTTAATTTTAAGACTTTTTTGTTATTAAGGATCGGGAAGCTGATGCTGGCCGATATAGAGGGGAGGGAGGGGGGGGTCCCACTGGGACCTGGTCTGGTCCGCCTCTGTACAGAACTAAAGATTGTTTAATTGCGTCAACTACAGGGTGACCCTTGGTGTAGTCAGGACGCACTGTGCTGGCTCTGTGCCTGCCTCAAAATGGTTTAAACCAAATTTGGTCTGAAAAATACACAAAATAGAACCCGGATTAATGGATTGAACGTGGGAATTCGGTTCCCATATACACTTTATTAGGCTATACTATAAAAAAAATAATGCTGCTGTTGTCCCTTCATGGAATGAAGGAAATTGTTCTGAAGTCTAAAGTCTTCAAATGGACGTTGTAGGTAAACATTAAACTTTACTCAATGGCCTGAGTACTGCATTCAGGTGCCAAGTGCAGCAGAACCACGCCACCCCCATCTGACTTTTCAGACCGCAACAAGTAGTGAATATGATTAAGGATAGAATGCCTGAAAACTGGGCATTCCTACAACAATGCACAAGGCTATTTATGAGTGCCCACTAACTTCCATCATGAAACTGCAACAGTACAATTGCATGCGTACGGTAAAGTTTCACTTGGATGTTCTGTTTGGTGAAGGGGCTGTTCACTGATGTTCATTTCCCTTGAGCGGAGGTGGAACAGTTTGGAATTAAATTAAGCAACAGAGCATTTCTGTTGGGTGAAGGAGCAATTTATCATTTCCCTTGTTTGCAGAACGGGTATTTCGGAAACCAGCTAGAATAGAATGCGCTGCCACAAGTCAAGTTAATAGTTATGCGCACACTGCCACCTAGCGGTAGTAAGCTAGGTAAAGTATCGACTGGCAGTGGCTTAAATGACAAAACAAGGAGAGTTGGCGTAGAACTCGCTGAATAATTCAGTTCTGTTTATTCGCTGTTTTGTTATTATTATCCTAAGGTTTTTCTTTATGGAACCAATCGTTATGCAAAGCAAGAATCCTAATTGGATCTTAAAAATGAAGTGGTTCTAGGATTTTAATTTTTTTTAAATGGCCCTGCGGCCTGCATAGCTTAATAGTGAAAATCTCTGCGTATTTTTTTTTGTGGGGGGGGGGGGGGGGTTAAGCGCCCTTCCCCCGGTAAGAAAACAAACCACCACTTTATTTCCTTTTTAAGATGTATGGTGCCATAAAGAGGAAATCTTTTGAAGAAAACGGCAAATAGAAATTTTCAGAGCTTTGTCCCCCCCCCGAACAGCCCTCGGGAGGGAGTTATTTAGGCCACTGGCAGTTGATATCGCATGCTGTAGAATAATACACCTGGCTTATTCCTGCAGGGTAGTGATGTCTGCATAGCTTGACTTGTGGCAGTATAGTCTAGGTTAATGAGAAATTGCCCCATCAGACAACAGCAAAATATTGTAACACTATAGAGCTCTTAGGAGTAGTTTAAGCTGATATTTTTCAAGCATTCGTGATTCAGAAGTTCTTCAGCAAACAAGGTGATATGAAACGGTCCCTTCAGCCGATAGCAGAAATGCTGTTGCTTAATTCCGAAATTTCCCCATTACCGTTCAAGGGAAACTTAACATTGACAAATACCCCCTTCACCATACAAGAACGTCAAACATTGATGCTTTACTGTACAAATGCAACAGTACTATTGCAGCTTCATGATTAAGTATAGGATTATGACAGAAAACAATCGCCTGTGTGCTAATGCGTCAGTCTGCATTGTACAAATGCTGAGTTTTCTGGCATTATCTTATACTTAATCGTATTCCATTGAGTTGGTGTGCTGAAAAGTCAGTAGGTTGGGGGAGGGGCTTGGTGCTGGTAAGTAGCGGGGGGTGCTGTACACTGGCATTTGAGTTCAATACTGTCTACTGCATAGTGTTTACCTTAATTGTACATTTGGAAATCGGTTTGGACTTGGCTATCCATGTTCATTTGCAATCGTCTGTCCCTTGACGGTGTTGTAACTACATGTGACTGATAAAGGGTGAACATGGGACCACATCATTTGACTTGGATTTGCACGTTCGATCCATAAATCGGGGTTCTATTTTGTACATTTCCCTGGCCAAATTTAACTTTAAAACATTTTGAGGGAGGCACCGAGTCAGCAGTGCATCATGGCTATACTGAACAAATACTGACTATACTGAAAATTGATCATGTTTTCACTGACAAAACGTTGAAGTTTTTCTACAAAATTTTAAAAAATAGGACCCACGTTTTTAGAATCCTGATTGAATTTTGGATCCAGAAAAGTGGTCCATGTTTGCACTTTTTTTAAACCTAGGAAGAAGTTGAAAAGTTTTTGGAAGAAGTTGAAAAGTTTTTGGAATAGTTTTATATTTTAAATGTCCCAGTACGAAACTAATGTGCAATTCTCGGTACAGTTCTACAAAATAACATAACTCACTTTAAATACCTGTCGTTTAAATGTTTGTCTTCTTTGCCATGCAGTGAAGGTGTTGCAAGGTCATCACCAAACTTTTGAATTGCACATTTTTAAATGGCGGTGTGAATTGGAAAGTTTGAGAACTGTAAACCAGCGTCGAAGCAAAAAAATTGGAAATCTGCAGAATCATTGGATTTGGCGTAGTTAGTAGTAAAAAGGGGTGTGCAACGAGTAGTCACCCGCGTGCTTGATAGCCTGGAGTACTGTAGTGCAGTCTTTACTGTAACATTGATCGCCTGTAAATTCCATGATCTGCTTCGAATTGCATTTTTTTTTTTGTATGCTTTGGCACTGGTTTATGGCAGGGGTCGAAATAACCAGGAGCAAAGTGCAATTTGCACTCCAGAATTACCAATTTGCACCTCAAACTTACATCCTGGAGTGCAATACTTGCACTCTGTAGCTCAACACTTGATGTGCAGTTACTGTAAAGGACTGTTGACGAGCAATGCTTGAAAAAATGCAAAAATGTTGTGCACATATTCAATATAATTCTTTTATTCCCTGTCAGCACAGTAGAAGTTGAATGAAAATGTTCATGTGCCGAAAGAATTATGGAAGACTGGCGCTGCCAAGTTACTTCTTCCTGCATGGGTAACCTACTTCGAATCACTTTGAGTGAAACAAATACAGCTGACTATGATGCTGAACCAGCAATAATTAGCAAATGCTGGGGAAAAAACTTGC
>JAHWFP010138338.1:26517-50390 GCA_023313725.1 Lithobius niger | reverse complement strand
TTAAGAAATACCATTATTCCCCCTCCTCTCTTAGTATTTTCTCTTATAACTGTACTTTTTAAGTAACCCTCTATTGCATAATTATCTTTTTCTTCTTCTTTAATATTGATTTCAGTTAGTGCAATAAGATCCCATTTGATTAAACTTTTTTCTAAGTTAATTAATAGTCTTTCCCAATTTTTTCTCAAACTTCTAATATTTACATGCAGAATTTTAAATGCATGATTATTTTTCACTTCCTTGTCGTGAAGTATTTTCAATTCATCAAAATTCTCAGTAGTGTGATTTACGAATTTTATGTTGGAATCACTATATTAGCTTAAGTTCAATTGGTTAAATCTAATTCTGAACGAACTGTGATGACCTTTTGTTCATTTTCGTTCTTTCTCATAAGCACTTTCCCATTGCTAAACCAAACATACTTGATATTATTTTCTTTTGCATAGTTTTTTGCCTTCCAAAAAAGACTCTTGTAAAATGGGCTCATGTTCTCATTAATATACACTTTCTGTTTGTTTCCATTCTTGTATATGACATCGTTTGTTATGTTTTTTTTCCTGTTGTTTAGCCATTCTGTTCGGTACTCTCTATGTTTGAACTGAATTATAATACTGCTTGCTTTGTTGGGATTCTTGTTTGGAATGCGATGTGCAGCTTCAATCTGATCATTTCTGAAATGTGTCACATCATAAATGTCTGCCAGTTTTGGTAGCAGTTCAACTAATTTCTCATCGTCCATCCATTGTAACTGATTAATTTCTAAGTTGCGGTTCCTGTCATATTGTTCTTTCTCTTTAGTTTCAATTTCTAATTGGTGGATTTTCAACTCAAGATCTGTGCTTTTTACTCCTTTTCCTGTTTCTATTTTTGTTATTCTATCTTCCATGATTTTTAACTGGTCTTTAATTTCTGCATGTTCTTTCTTAATGTCTTTTTGTTCTTCTGTCAGGTAGTTCAAAGATTTTATAACATCTTGTATTTCTTGTTGCATCCCTATGAGTTTGTCATATTTAGAGAGTAGTTTGTCCATTTTATTGTCCATTTTTTCAAACAGTGTTTTTAGAGACAAAAAATCTTCTGTTGTGACTTGATTTTTAGCATTTTCCACAATTCCAGGTTGATTTTCTTTTTCTGGGTGTTCTTTTCCAGGGTCCCCTAGTGGGTCTTCAGAATATTCGTTATTTTCTGCTTTATCCTTCACACTGTCAGTTTTTCTGTTTGTGTTTGCTTCGTTTTCACTTTCATTTTCGTCTTCATTTTCTTTATTTGTTGTATCTTCTTGTCTGCATCTTGCACATTTCCATGTACTTTTGTCCTTTCCTTTTGCTTTCCACGTTGCCACTGAGATACCTGAACATTCATCAAAATGGTATTTTGATTTGCAGTTAGCACATATTACACAATCATTTTGTCTACCTAATTTCTCCTCACAATATCCGCACCTTGACATTTTGTGTAAAACGTTTACTGGACCTCTCTTTCACTTTACGACTACGTGTTTTTTTCCTGACGCAGTTTTCCTATCACGCTCTTCCACCGTCATTTGTACATATTACGTCATTTGTGATAATGACGTCATTTGTGATAGTGACGTCATATGCGAACTTCATTTTCGTAACTTGGAATCTCACTCGTACAGTTCAAAAGTTTAAGACGCCAATCCTCCAAAAGTATTGCACTAAAAAACTTGCTGTTGGTCTCTAAACACTCACCAGAATGTCATCTTCCCGTTTTCTGTGTTTGTTTGTTGCATTTCTTTCATTTAACCACTGAAAATCGTTCCAACGTGGGAGAGTGGAAAATCGCCCACACCCAGATTCTAGCCTCAACCCAGGCTAGATATAATAATAATAATAATAATAATAATAATAATATTAATAATATCATATTTACTACATTAAGTGGAAGGAATAAAGAAGGGTTGTGAACCACTAACACTGTTCCTGGCTAAACTGAAGAAATTATTAAAAAAGAAAACGACTTAGAGAATGGACATGAGTGGTCTTTTAAGAAATCGACTTAAACTTTCCTTTAGTAACTTTGTGCGAAACCCCACGACCGAAGTTGCATTAACTCTTTCACTGCTAAGGGCGTTCCAAATCGGCACGACCCGGACAGAAAAAAAAATACCGGTGACAGTCACGATTAGATTACTAAGATGATTAAGTGGATGAATGAAAGGATGGTAATGAAAGAATGGTATGCAATGGCTTCCTGTAATGAAGATATTCAATGTAGTCAAATATGTTACTATATAGTGTGATGACCAAAAAGGAAACGAATTCACAATCTAAGGCTTCCACACTGCAGCTGAAAAAGAGGTGGTTAGTTTTAAGAAATTGAAGTATTAAGCTTCGAAGTAAATTAGGGCAAAAGTGCTAACCTATAATAGATAAACATTTTATAGTAATAGATTTCAGAAAATTTGGAAATGAGGGCATTGTATACAGTATTCAAAACAATGTCATAAAGGAAGGTGGTGATAGGTCTGCCCATGCGGATACCATTGTACAGATTAATACCGTTTTTGTATTGGGAATAAGTTGTTTCAAATTTATTTGCAAAGATTATTCGTGTTCCAGCCAAATTGTAGAAGTTGGGATCAGAAAGCAGAAATGGCTTAATGTAATTTCTGTAAAGAGTACGTGAATTGAAATCTAAAGCCAATTGCACACTTACTATTCTGTTTTCGTTCTGGCAACTTTTCGGCTTTACTCTTCCATCTCCTGTTAATGCAACAAAATACCCTGCACTTCCTAGGAAAATCTGTTTCCCTGTTGTAAAAAACAGTATATTAATACAAAAACGAATATTAGTAGCCATTTACAAGATATTAACCCCTTCCACTCTAAATATTTGCCCACATAGGGCCTTTTTTCAATTCAAGTGCAGTTTGGTAGCGGTATTTTTCTTGCATCTTTTTGAATCGGAGAGCAAGGCCCTTGCCACTTTGAAGTGCTTTGCTTGCTTCACGCAAACTCCCTGAGAATTTTTACAACATTTATTTTTCGTCGATGCACTTTGTTATTTTGTCTTCTTGCTTCGACGTGTGATCCTGAAGAAAAAGGATTAATGTGTATTTATTTATTATAGATATTTCAGTTATGGGCTACAAAAGCTGTTTATGGGTGTTGCGATACTAGGACATTAAAATAGGCTATAACTACCAATGTTTAAGACCTAAATTGTTTGGGAGTGTTACTCTTTTCCTTCCTCCTCACGTCAAAGTTACGGAGAAATGTTCTACAAATGTGTGCTAAGTTTATCTGTACTTAGCTCAAAACCGTGAAACCATTTGAATTTACTGTTGCTATTTGTACATTATAAATACTTGTTAGCCTTCGAGGGATTAATATCAGGTAGTAACTTTTTCTCTGTGGCCATTGGCCATATTCCTGCCACTCCCTTACATATTTTTAGTACTGACCCAGTTTTCACTTTCATATTCTGTTTCACTTTTCCCTTTGCTGTGTTTTTGTGTTATTCAAGGTGACCATTGTTGCTGAGTCCTTTTGTTATTGTTTTGCCAGCTCTTGTTAGAGTAAGGAAGTTCTATGCCTTTCCCTAGTAATGGGTAAATGTGTTTTTTTTACCTCCTTGGACCATCATTAACTTACCCAACTTGACTTTTGGATTGAACTATTCACCTGTTTCCCAGTACCAGGATACTATGCTTTTTTCCTCCTGGAATCTTGTCTCTTTCCAAAAAGGTTTGGCTAACTGTAACTCCTCTATGTATTGAATCTCATTGATGCCTAATGTAAGTTATTGCATTATTTCTCTCAGCTGTACTGGAACAAATTTCCCAGTGACAGTGGTCCGACGTATACCCATTAACTGTGAACATGTTCTACATTAAACTGTCGACCATAATTCCTATCTTTCCCTATAAAAGTGACAAATTCGTACGAAAATAAATAGAGATCCGCTACAATCTCCAAAGGTTGCGTCCTGAGCTGCATTTAATTCGATTCCACTTGTCTTGGTTTCTGACTGTGCGTTTATATAATTTTTAATTCATCTTGGGGATGTTCCTGCACTAACGCAATGTTCACTTAGGAATTGAGTCAATGGCTATATCCCAAGCGTCCAATCATTGATTTCTCCCGTACGAATCATCAGAGAAATGACCGTGTCATTCGTACCCTCTGTGTAGCATTGGCAGCACCTCCCTGGACTTTTTCCTCAAAAATATTTATTTAATATTTATTTAATATTAATGGTCACATTATGGTTCGATGGAGATAAAATAAAAAAATAGTGAAAAATGTATTTATTTTTTATTCTCCTACCACTTGTATCTACTATTCCCTTCAGCCATATTACTTTGTAATGTCCAAAGGGCTTAACAGAAATTTCGGGTAAATTTGGACTAAGCACCAATTTTCTCGCCACAACTATCCAACCATAAATCCGGCTAATTTTCGGCAAAATCTACCAAAATGAAGCAAAGGGTACCAAAGATAAACTCTCCACACACGAGAAAATGACTAAATGTGAGAAAATCACTATTTTTTTGGTGGGGGGAGGGCATAATGAATTCCTAGGTGATTAACAAATGAAAAAAAAAGTTGAAATCCGTGGTGGGGGAAAAATCTACTTTCAAATTAAAGGATTTAAATAAAATTCAAGCCACTCCACGAGCACGTGTCTCTAATTATTGCTTAAACCTTAAAACGAAACCAAAAGTATCCATACATGCTAATGACCATAGAAATACATGGCACTCATAAGTCAGTGGCAAGAGAACTGCTTTTAAAAGCTCTGAAACATACGACAGTAGAGCAGTTCGCCATTAGAGACAAGTTGCAAGTAATTGTATGATTGTTTCACGTTGTTTTAATGTAATACATCTTAAAAATTAACGGCTTTAGCCATATTCTTATCAGCAGCTAGGCCAGGCAGTAACTAACGATGTTGGTGAGTGGTAGTATCCACTAATAATTTTCCAGCTTGGTGAATCTTTTCCATAGGTTTCAGAGTTCTGTTGAAATGTTGTACCATGCTCGCTTTCTTCTAGGAGTAAGTTGAGTACCTTGTACTAGGGCGGAAAAGTTTATATTGAGAGACACATGAATGAATGAACGGATGACTGGACGAACGAACAAAAAGTAGGTCACGTCAAGGTCAACCGGTTCAAGGTCTCGTGTCAAGATTAAGGCTTTGCATCAAGGTCAACCCGTGTTTAAAGTCACGTGTTAAGGTTACGTGTCAAGGTCGCGTATCAAGGTCAACCCGTGTCAAGTCACGTGTAAAGTGTGAAGGTTAATGTACATAAACTAATCAGTGCGTGGTCAATCACAATGTACATATTAATCAACACAGCACGTCTCTTTACTAAAATCATATACTATACGGAAAGTCACGCGTGTATCATCTCTTTAAATGAATATGAGACGGACAATTTGTATGTACACCTACACACAATCGTCGCTTCTTCCAATAATGTAACGGAAGAGTGAAATAAAGACCTGTTCCATTTCCAGGGTACCCTCCGACAATCTAGCATGTGTTTATTTACTCATAGAACAAAATAGCAACTGCTAAGAACGATCAATATTGAAAATGCATATAATTACATCAAGTGTATAATTATGACAGATCGACTGAGCATGAAGACTAAATTATACGATCTTAAACACAGCTAAGTTTGCAAAATTATTAATGCTGTTATTAAGAACGATCATTGTACTGAATGCACCCATTGTGACAAGTAAATAATAAGCAGAGAATGGATTAGAAACGTTGACAATGCACAAATAGTAAGATTAAATAAGGAGACTGGAAAAGAATGACTCGACTCATTGCAGTTACAAAACGGGAGCCGACCATTTCATAGACAATCATTTCACAGAAACTCATTTCACAGAAACTCATTTCACAGAAACTTATTTCACAGAAACTTATTTCACAGAAACTCATTTCATAGAAACTCAATTCACACAAACTCATTTCACAGACATTCATTTCACAGACAATAATTTCATAGACATGATCATTTCACAGACACGGCCATTTCACAGACATTTTTATATTTTTTAATTTCCCTTTTTTTAATTTTGCAATAGCCTTTGTTGACTAAAAGCATTTTTCATGGTATTTTTCAATCTTCGGCAGTTAGGGACAGTCCGTTATGTTTCAAATATTTGGGGAAGTAGGGTGGGGTAGATAAAAATCAAAGGAAGAGTCGTCATTGCACGACCTCTGGCGGTCGGGGGAAAGAAAGGGGTAGTTGCAGGTTGTGCTAGCTAGTCTAGAAGCCATTACCGTTCATTTTCAGAAAGCTGTTATGAGCCTTGAATAGAATGGCTAAAATAAATTTTGTTTTGTTAGTGGAATCAAAATTGTATCTCCCACAGTAAAGTTAGTCCACTTGGCAAGTGGCTCTTACTATTGACAAGTTGCTCTTGTCGTTTGACGTTCTCGTCCCAGGATGGTTAGCCAAACACTCGGACCGTTTGTACGATCTTGTCGACCCATTTACACTAAGATTTGCAGCATATTATCTATTTGGCGGCCCGTATGATAACTCACTATATTACAGCAATCACAATGATTAACGTGCATGTGTATGCCAATAATCTTAATCGGTTTTTCTGCTGTTCTGAAGAAAAATTCGGTTTCCCCTCTACACAGAGAGGTTGATAGCTTTGAGTGTAGGTCAAATGATTGGCTACTTCTAATATCCAATCAAAAAGTGTTTATTTCCATATTATTAAAACTACATCATCATTGGTATTAAATCATCACACCCTACCAAATGAGACCATGGTAAGAACTCTAGGAGTATGGTTTTCATCTAACCTCAAAACATCTGACCACTGCGACAGGATAGTAAATAGAACCTGCAATCGTGTACACATCATCAAACGTGTGGTGACATAAAGATTAAGGTTTGGGAATTCAACCTGTATGTACGCCCACTGCTTGAGTATGCTTGCCATGTCTGGCTCCCTTACCACCTTCACGGCATTAACCATGTGGAGTCTGACCAGCATACATTTACCAAAACCGTACTGGACCATGTGCCTCTGAAACCTTCCATATGCTTCAAGTCTAGGGAGGTCTGACTGATTCCCTCGAGTTCCAACGCCTGAAGGCAGATTTAATCCTGACCTTTAAAATGGTTCTTGGTTTTCTTCTACTTGATATCTGGCTTTTTAACTTGTCAATGAAAACGTTCGTCCATGGTGACTGTTTCAAGCTGACCGAAACTCCTGCCCAGTTGGAGGTTCGTAGATCCATCCTAGCAGTGATGATAATTGAGCGTTGGAACTCTCCTTTGATGGCTTTGGTATCAGCTGCTTTTGTGGACTCGTTTCGACAACGGCTTGAGGAGGTATAATTGAGGCACTTCCTTAACAGACCGGATTAAATCCGTTTCCTGGAGTGGTATAAAGGGGAGTGGAAGTCGGAAGTGGTATCACTCATAGATGCTAGGCTGAAGCAACCTGCAAACTACTTTTTTGTAGACACAACGTTTTCTGGCAACACTATAGCAATTGCAAAATTGATTTTAAACTCTCAAGAACTTCTAGATCCAGCCCAGTGCTCACTAGCGTTGTATAGTTCTACGGAGAAGACAGCTTCTCTTTAACGTCTCGCAATAAGCCAGCCCGATTCCCATTCATTTTCACTTTAAATTCAAACAGGATATTTACGATAGTCTGCTATGTGACACCCTTTAATTCGTGATGATATACTACACGAATTGCCAGTCAGCCTCATTAACATCGTTATCAACAAGGTTACTCACCAAGAGGCATTTCCATAATTAACGTGGTTCACAACCTGTTCCTTAAAACATTACGTACGATCTCTCTAAACACCCGGTACTTTTTTCTGTTCAAAACCATCGGGCCTGACCAAATCACCGTTCTAGGTCGGCAGATGGGGTAAACAAGCATTTTATAACTTCTATTAACAATGATTTGCCCCGTAAGCCCTAAATCTTTCTATTCATAGATTTGCATCCTTACACAACCGAAGCGCTAAAATTTTGCTCAGCATTTTTTAAATATTTATTACAGTATACCTGTCTGCGTAGCATGGCTGAGAGAATTTTAGACTTTATTCCGTTAAATGAATTACTTCAAAGTCAGCCTCTCACATAGTAAAACGCATTCTACTCAGTTGCCCTGAAGTGAGACAGATATCGTGTTTAGCGTCCCTAACCTAGTTTAAAATCATCTTCCAGAAGTTGCAGTAAAAAAAGAAAAAGACGAACATTTAGTCAAGAAACAAAAGGGTGAGTTCCTAGACCCATTCTGTACTCCGCTGCTCCGTTTCCTAGTCGGTTTATTACGCTGGTGATAAAAAATTTATAAATGTGTGTAGCTAGTGCCAACGGGTACCAGAGTCAGAAACAAGAGAACCATCCTCAAATTTTTTAATGCACCAGTAAACAGAGTATTTAAAAGGTTTAATGCCCACCATTATGTCACACAAAAAGAAAATATAAAATGCAGCCGAACCATACGTTTTATTTGAATGCAATGAGTGATAATTGGTCGTTATTTACACATTAACAACACAGTTAGTTACGCAGACGTTTTACAAGATACAATGCACTCTTTAACCGTTTGTTTCATAGGAGCATTAAAATGAAACCAGTACAGGTAAACAAAGGTAAAAAGAGTGAGGTTTTTGTCAATCTGTACAGGGGTAATGGGAGTTTATGGTAAGGAACCAAGTTAGAATGAGGTTTAGAAGTAGGATGTTTAACATGGTCTGCTTTCCAAATTGGTTGGAGGAGATTGTTTATATTAAAAGTAAAAATCGTAAACATCCCATTTGTACCCATACCGTAAGGGATTACGATAACATAGATAATTTAAGCACTTGGTATGAGCAAGAATTACGGTCAGTAAAGCCACCAGCAGATATAAGTAGAGCGAGTGCTCCATACCAGGAAACATCAGGGGTGCACAGACTAGCTTGTCAAGTGGTTAGGCTATCCCGATTCTTTTAATTGTTTGGTTACTGATCTCGAAGTAATTTAAATATGAATGATGGATTTTATTTCTGGGTTCCTGGTAATGTCTCTGTTAATTGATATCCAAAAATCACCTTGCAAACGTATACGGTGCAAGTAGCAGAACTGATCCATCTGGGGAAACAGTACAAAGTAGCCTTGTGTCAGATGTCATTTCCTAACATTTTGAATGTCGACAATGAAACGAGTCTTGTGCATCAAGACTCTAATGGTCGCATTTATAAATTAAAGTGCATTAAGTCGGGCCTTATTATGGAACTCTGAACGATTTAGCTTCCGATACTAATGATGAAAATAAAGCATTTAGAAGTAAAAGACACGGCCAAATTTTCTGCAGGGGGTCTTCCCCTTCCTACTCTAGCCTACAATAAAAGATACAGAAAGTTTCAAATTAGAGAGTGGCAGCCCGAAAAGGGAATACTTACCTTAGTTTATTGCGTAGCTTAGTTGAAAAAATTGGATTGAAAGCTAGGATTTTAACCGGATTCCTCACGCTTTACAATTTGGGGATCCGTCCAGAATAATTACGATTGAGCTATTAAATCTTTATAGGTATACAGTAATTCTATTCCGCTAGAATTTGTAGGTGACATTAAAGCGTCCTTGTTGTGAATAGTGAACGTTGAAGGTTAAAAAGAGTAAGACACTAATACCGTATTTTACAGGCTGCATTATTATCCTTTATTAACCGAAACAAATACATAATATTATGTAGATATCAGAACCGATACTGGTACCCTTATTCCTTTTAGCCCTTCTGGTCGCATCGTCGTTAGCCCGACCTGAGGCCTATAAAAGTGTAGGTAGGCTTCGTCATCTCGTCATTGTTATATGATCATGAACTGTTCGGGAGCATATAAAAATTATTACGCCAGTGATGCTGGGAGGGCTTATCCCCGTCTTTGTCGGCAGGCATTGATAAGCTGGGCACGGAATTGGGGCCCTTTCCAGTTTTTTGGCTAGGCCATTCCCCTTTTAAGAAGCATAGGTGGCTATTTTGAAAAAAAAATCAATAGCAACGGCGCAGATATAACAGCTGATTATTATGATGGAAAACGCCTTCACATGTTGCAATCCCTATCACAGGTCCCTAGTAAAAAACGATGTTGTGAGAATTTCTGCAGCTTTACCCCAAACCATGAAGGAAGAGAAGAAACGTCCCATCTACAGAATGAAAACTTCCGAAATCAACTCCATTTTGAGGTCTAGGTATGCTTTGTTTTTGGACGCCTTTTTTTAAATCACGTGCCGAATATTGCAGGATGGAACATCATCGATTTGGACACTTGCCACCAACCGGGCAGTCACTGGGTCGTTTTGGGCACCTCCTAATATTTCAACCCCTATACACTGCCGCCTTTGTCGTATTCGACCATTAATTACTTGAATAAACATTGCTAAAACGTGGTGGAGTGACGATGTTCAGCTTTAAGCCTTCAAGACTCCAGTGCACTTTTGTATTATTGAATTATTGTATTTATTTCATATTAATGAGGTGTTTAGGGCACTCTACCAGTGCTATTGTAACCGCTCTTAAAGCCAGAACAAACCCCGAGCAGTAGTTATACAAATTGGTAAATGCTTAGGGCAATAAAATTAATAATGAAAATGTCAGAGTTTTGTTTGTTGGGTTTTTATTTATTTATTTAATTCCTATATTTAATGTAGACTTATGGTTGGTTCGTGCTTGCCTATAAATAGTCGTTTCAGTTAGTTGGCTCTACATTTTTAGTTTTAGTCTTCTGCACAGCCATATCGGCTGAGAATACTATTACAACGACTTTGGCTGTACGTCCGTCTGTGTATCCGTCCATCGCTTTTTTCAACTTTGGAACAGTACCAGATCTTACAACGTTAGATTTAGTGTCAAAAGTTAATTAAAAAACACGAAAAATTAAAAAATCATTACTTCCTTGTAGCTAATAGGCTTCTTCGACGTAACTAAATGAAATAATAACATTTGATGGCCGAATGTTCGAATTGAAATCCATAGGTTAACACACAGTCGTAAATACAAAAGGATTTTAACTTCGCTTGTTGCATGAATGAATAGGCTTACCACCGAACCAATTTCTCTATTAGGCCTATATGCTGTATGCACTCAGGGAATGGACGAGAGGTTTCAAGTTCAAGAACTCAATTCCAATTCTTTCCTTACTGTATACAGGCTGTATGACGAAACCCGTTACACTGCCATACCTCGAGAAATAATGTAGATAGCTTAATGCAGTAAAAAATTGATTGACAAATTCGCATGTGGACAATCCACCACCAATATGTTTAACTTGGGGCGTTTATAAGAAATTTCAAATGGGAAGGGGGGGTCGAAGTGATACATAATTTAAAAGGTCTCATCAAACCAAGCAACTTCTGAAGGAAAAGTTTTTTGATATTGTCAACCAGTGCAGGGGGGGGGGGGCAGCCAAACAAAAAAAGATTATGTATAAGTCGACCCTCTTTCCATATGAAATTTCTTAGAAACGCTCCTTTGCCCCCTGAGACCCCCCTTGTGGCGACCTCACAAAGTTGGACAGATTAGCAGTGGATTGTTCACATGCGAATTTGTCAGCCAATTTTTTACTGCATTAAGCTTTCTTCATTATTTCATGAGTTATGGGACTGTAACAGGTTTCGTCATACACCCTTTAGCTAGGGGTCTATACACAGAGTACCACATATTAGGCATCAGCCAGAAATTATCCTTCTAACAGACCCTGTATGCTCTAGAGATACTGTCCGTTCCGTCAGAAGCCCCACTTCAATTGGTGATAGCTTGTTCCTGCAGCCGTTTTAAACGCGACGGGGGGGGGGGACAATAGACTGTAGCCTGAGGCTACTAGCAAACAGGTGCAACCGGTTCCAACTGGTTGGCAGTGGACCCATGTCACCACCTGGCTGCTGGCATCCGTCCAACTTCCTGTGTATGCAGCATTTGGAAGGCTGGCAGGCAGCCATGTTTCAGGCAAGTGCACTATGAAGTGTTGCCTCCGTAGTTGCGCGTTGCTGAACATGTAGTCCGTTACACTACTACTTACGAAATAACAAAATTGCTGTCAATAAAATTCGGCCTAAAATCACGTTACCATGGCAACGTCAAGTTGCTACGAGTCGCTGCTGACGTCTCTCTATTTTGTCTGCCGTCACTTCCCTACTATGACTGATCTTTATAGGCTATGCCTTGCATTGCAACACTAGCTGTGTGCCCAGAGGCTTACCAGGTTGCAAAATGAATAGGCTTACTGTACAATCTAAATTTCCGTTAGCTACTACTTACGAAATTAAACTACAGGTAAAAATTAGGCCTAAAAGCAGGCAATGCGTGGTAGAGGTGTGTGCCTCAACATTGGAAGTGGCAGAACTTTACAGAAGACCGGATGCAACTAGGTAGTCGCTGTAGCCACTTGTTTATTTTTAGAAATATGGGTCACCAATGCGCAGTCTGTGGAGAGACTTATGCCTCCACCTGTGGTTTAACCATTCACGTAAGACATTGTCTCTTCATTTGTGATACCTGCGGTGATTCGTAGACTGCAGGCATCACCACATCACCTGTATTTCCTGTAGGCAAACTTTCGAGATTGAGGACTCGTCCATACAACATAATGTGTTCCATCATTCCACCATTCCACACGAAGATGTTAGACCATTGCACGTTCGAGCCTCCGCTTCCAGAAATTTCTTTCAACGTTATGTTTATGGTGAGCCATCGTCTACTCTTAGTGTTGAGGACTACTCGCTACCTTCCGGTACTACCTGGACTAATTGTTTGCGGAACTATAAGTAATGACTCACACAATTCAAGTTTATATTGTGACTGACATTGATATTTGAAAATTAGGACCCGAAGGTGAAATGATAACCATGTTAACGTACGTGTGCAGAACTGTGTTACCGTTCCTTTCTCCTGATATAAAATTGTTCACCGGTTGGACAATTTTTACCAATACAGGTCTGGTAGGGTAGTGTCGAAAATTTAATGTTGTGACATTTACCTGGGCCAGAACACTCCTCACACAGGTGGGCGCGGTACCATATTGTTGGACAAATATTTAGTTCGTAAACACGTCATCGTTAATGTTAAATGTTTTAATGAAAGTGTTTTATTTATTCAGTATTGGCTGGATTATACGCAGATCCTCACCGCCCAGACAGAGTCTAACATTATGACATGGTTCGAAAACCCTCAATTTCGCTTGCATTACTTTCCCTACACCCGTACATGAAATAGCCAAGCTTGAAGAGCAAAATAAAGTGGTCATTTTCGTGTATGGCTATGAGGATCGTAATATTTTCCCATTCATATCAGCAGACAAGCAAAACGCCCTGAGGTGAAGCTACTCTTACTACTGCGGCATCACTATTGTTAGATCAAGAACTTTAGTCGAGTGACGCACCATTACAACACGAGACATGTTTGTCCATACTGTCTTACTTCCTTTTGACACGTTGAGGCTTTAAAAGAACACCTTATTAACTACAGTTCTTACAAAGTTCAACACACAGTTATGCTGGAGAATGGAAAGGAATTCACGCAATTCACATGCTACAATAGACAATTACATCATGTACTTGGATTTTGAGACTATATTAGCACCCGTGAACTCATGTCAGCCAGACACATCGTATTCGTTGACCCTTAACATGCAATCACACATCCCTTTTGGGTTTGCATATATTGTCATTGGTCCTAGTGGTGAAGTCCATTCAAAACATGTATACAGTGGTAATAGGCTTGAGGATTGTGTGGACGAGTTCTTTTTAAGTCAATAAAACACCAGTATGAAATTATTCAGTATATTCAGTCCGAATGTTGCTCAAAGATGATGATTATGGTAATTTTACTGCAGCGACTTATTATCATATTTATCACAAACCGTTTGTAAACATTCTCTTATGGGACGTTACAAGGGAGCTGCATACAACAGATGCAATCTGACTTACAAGTTTAAAAATAAGTTTCAATGCATGAATAAAAAAATTATGATTCGCATTTAATCGTCATGGGGTTTAAAGTATTTCAGTGATACAAAAATATTGGTAATATCAAAAAACGCAACAACATTTCACGGCTGTCAATGTTAGACCCTTTAAGTTTATGGCCTCTTATCTGTATTTGTCATCGTCTCAGAGTAATTTGGTAGAGACTGTAATCGAATTCCCCATTTTAGAACTCGTATTTCCCACCACACATCATTTATTGAAAAGGATAGGTGTGCACATGTACGAGTACACGACTGACTTTATTAAGATTGAGGAAACATAGCTTCCACCCAAATATGCTTTTTTTCTCACGTTTAACCAACAGTCACATTACAGACGAGGATTATTCGTACAACCATACCATTTAAGAAACTACTAATTGTACTAAGGTGGGTTCCTATCACGACCAGTACGTTTTAGTAGATGTTCTTTAGTAGCCGACTGCTTCGAGCATTTTAAAGCCATTTGTGTAAAACAGAATCGTTTGGTTCCTTGCCATTTATACACCTTACCATAATTCGGGGGCTTCAGTTCGTATGACATAGGTGAAATTAGAGTTGCATACCATTGTTGATGTGTATGATTTGTTTAGAAAGGGAATATGGGATCGGGTTTCCAGTATTCCTTAATGGTACGCGAAAGCAAATAATTCTCGCATACCTAACTATGACCCTACAAAACCATTTACTTACATTATTTCTTACAATGCAACAAACCTGTATAGCTTTTGTTTAAGTAAGCCGTTACCCTATTCAGAATGTAAGTGGTTGACTGGCGAGGAGCTGGTGACCTTAGATGTAATTAGTTTACCCGAAAATGGCATAACTGCATAACTGTTGCAAGTGAACCTCGAACATCCACACACTTTACATGATGCTCTCGCTGACTACCCCTTAAAAAACATCGAAATAACACATTACACGTTGTCACTTATTAACATTAACCTATTTTCACCTAGTACCACTTCGAGTCGTAAACTTGTCCCCATTTAGGTCCACGCAAAGACCTGCTGTCATAGGAACCTGACACAAAGGTCTGCTATCAAAGGAACCTGGTTTATTACCTCAAACATGGAATGGTTTTGACTAGAATTACGAAAGGAATCAAGTTTACGGAACAAGTGTGCCTTAACCCCAATAGTGTTTTCAACACTAAGAAGAGAAAGGCTGCTTTGACGGAGTTTGACAAGAACCTGTTCAAATTTATTTTGAATGCAGTATTTGGTAAAAGTATGGAAAACGTAAGAAAACGAATAAATACTAAACTCACTTTTGACAAGGCCAACGCCTTGAGTTGATGAATTCACCCACCTTGGATTACATCGATATATTGAGTCCCAACTTGGTTCTCCTTAAAATGCAAACTCCGTATAATTCTACGCAGACTCATCCACATTGGGTTCAGCGTGTTGGAACAATCCAAGCAGGTAATGCTAAATTTTCACCTGGATTTTATGAAGGAATGACATGTGGAGAGGTGTCCTCTTTTATTATCCGATACAGATAGCCTAATGTACGAGGTCGAAACATCCTACATTTACGCAGACGTGGATATCTCGTCTTATTTATTCGAAACCAGCAATTACCCTAGGCATCATTTTATTTAGTGAACTTAAGAAAAACTCTGTCGCTTTACGGACGAGACAGGTAGGACCGCCTATTTGGAGGACTAAGGTCTAAAATATATTCCTTCGAATTTGGTGGGTCTTTAAAAAAGGTCGGTAAAGGCATTCATAGGGATATCTTGAAGACGTTGTAACGTGTGATGATTATTTAACTTGCTTACGTAACACGAAACCTTTTCGTACGAGCAAATGTCCATTAGGAGTTTCAAACACGAACTTTTTATGTCTTACAAAAAAGGTTGATCATGCATGTTGTGATTAGAAACGCCATGTTAAATCGGATGGGGTCTTGTCCCTGCTATATTATCATTACAGTTTTAGGTCACGGTAAATACGGCCTGTCCGTTGGTTGGATCGTAGATTGAATAAATACATTAAAAGGAAGTTGTATCCAACAAATTACTTGTTATTGAATACGTGGTTCGCATTAGGCATGTGTACATTCTTTTCAAGGTGGTTGGCAAGGGCTTCAAGTTACAATTATACAATTAGGAAGTCTAGCAAATGTGGGACCTTTCTCTTGTTGTCGAGAGTGCAAAGGTAAAGAGGAACGAAAGCCACAAAGACAACGGAGCCTATTTTTAGGTAGAAATAAACGAAAATGAGTTTTTATATGCCATTTTTGAGCCTGGCCATCTTGGGTCATCATACAGATGCCGCCATCTTGGATCGTGACGTCACTTCCAGTTGAAATGACCTGTGATGTCACTTCCGCTCCATTATCTGACTACCTTATAATACTTACGATAGTGTTAAATATAGTAATGTTGAAAGTATCATTATTCTAATTATGTCTGAAAGTTAATTTGACAACAGCAATACTTAATTTATACAACGTTATAAATTTTTTAACTGTAAATAAAAATTTACCGATCTCAAACTGGGTGCAATTTCCTGCAGGTAAAAGAACAGAACTCCAGTTTGTAGTCACTGATGGTATATCAGAATTTGCCGAAAAAAACTGAAATTAGTCAAAACCTAATTCAATTCATACATTTTTATGTGTTTTTTTTATAATTAAAATTGTCAATGGTAAACACTGAGCTAATGCTATAAATCAATAATTTCTCACTTATGTCAAATTATGTAATCTTCTTCTGCTCACATAAAATAAGTAACAAAAAAAATACCATTCCACTACAAGCGTTTTTCTAGCTCATAAAACAAATAAAATAAATAAAAAAATTCCACCAACAGACGTCCAAAAAGTATTGCATAAAAAAATGAATGAAAAAAACGTAAAATTATAAAATAATAAAATCATAAAATGAGAAATAAAACATCGTATTTTTGTCCATTAAAATAAATGCAAGCACCAACGGGCAAACTTGCCAGCAGGTTCAAAATAATAATACTGTTTAGATTTATGGCCATTGTAAGCATGTTGGCATTGCTTGCAAGTTTATTACAAAAACAGATAACAAAAGAACACATGCAGTGAGTGGCTGATTGCTCGAATTCCACTCATTGATTGTGTTCTTGTATTTTAGGTTTTTTCAGCAAACTTGCAAATTAAGCCAAAAATCTTATAATAGCCAAAAATTAATCAGTTTTATTATTTGAACTTGTTTGTGTAATTGCCTGTTGAGCTTGAGTATGTTTTAGGGTTCCAGGCAAAATAATCATCATACTCAAAGCACATTAAAATTTTCCAATATGATGCAATGACAATATTTACGTAAACTGAAAACATATTACCTGATTAAAAAGTTCTGGGTCAATGTACGTGTTATTTATTGAAGAATGTAGCCACAACATTGAAGTGTTGTTCTGCACTTTACTGAGAACATCAATCAATTCCAGATTTAATTTTTTACAATCATCAACTTTCTTCTTTTTTGCCATCTTTTGCATTTCATTGACAATCTTCCTGCTTTCCCCACAGATAATGATATCGGGATATTGAACAGTGCGTTCTTCTTCTGCTGTTACCACAATTCGTGTTGGATTAGATAAGTAGTGCACAATGCGGGAGTAAATGAAACAAAAACTTGCTATTGAGCACCCAATCCAGATAAGGCTTCGAAATATAAAAGCGAAACGATTTTTTCTTTTAGCTAAAACATTCTTCTCCTGCTGTTCCCGAGAAATTTTCAGTATTGCTTCAACTCTCTTGTGTATTGGATTTGACAGACAAACATTTCTTTTTCTTGCAATGAGTCTCTTTAGTATTATCCAGTTTAATTGTATGATGGATAACAAGGATATTCCTAGATTCAAACCTAGGTTTCCTCCAATTTCACATAAGAGTGTCGGAAATTCATAGGAAATTCGCTCCTGGATTTTGATTAGGAAACGATGGTCTAGCTCAAAGAATACGGCAGTGTCTTTTTCATTTGCACCAATCATTTGACCATTTACGCCATATTCCATAGCATGACATCGTCGAGTACATTTGCAGTATATTGCAGCATCTGTTTGGAATGTAATCCTGAATGATTGTGAAAGCACAGAAGATACGTTCTTTCCTTTGCACATGGGAGATTTCACATTTCTTGGAAACTGGGGCAGTCTATAAAAATAAAGAAAACAAAATTGTTACAGTTAGCCTACACTGAATAAACAAAGCTTTTCTTCAATTCTGGGAGTTCAGTTGCTCGGTTTAGTGAAAATATTTTTCTTTAATTTGGGCAGGATCAAAGCTTAAAGCAAGCTAAGGGGAATGCAATCTGGTCTGTTTGGGAACTGGTGCACATTCTGTGTATCCACTCAACTGCAGTAATGTTGCTCTAGTATACTATCCTGGTTGCTCTAACACCTGATTCGTGGTTGGTAGTATGCCTTGTAGCTAACTAACCAATGATTGCTTGCCATGTTAATTACAGTATGTTATATAAACCTTGTATTCAGCTAGAATAAACGTCTGACTTGTACCATGTACACCTCCTCTGTATCTCTTGTACAATAGTTAACTATAGCGTAAGTTAAGCCCCAAGATACAACAATGGCGATGAAGGGTTTTGGTTTTGGCCAACCTGTTTCAAAGCTTAATAGTCCTCCTTGCATCTTCTGACTCTCGCTCCAGTCTAGAGGTAGGATGAATTTTTATTATTTGGCAAATAATAAGAGTCATCCGAAAGGGGATGGATTTAAGCAAAACTTTAATCAAAATAAATTTACTTGTGGTTGTGTGAGACATTTCTGGCTAATTATAGCTGGCTGCCAGGAATTTAAACTATTATCCCTATTACCTTTAACTAGTAAATGCCAATCTTTCAATAATTTATATCGATGAGACGCATTGTGGTTCTCACGGATAGGCTATACTAGTAATGTTAACTGAAACAATCATAACTGAGTTTAGTGTTGCTTGTTTAAAATTGCAGTGTTTACGGAAACTTGTAGTTTTAAGGTTAATTACTTTGTTACTATTGGTGGGCCCAGGGCCTGTGCTTCTTCACAGTTGTTTTTGATGCTCACTATGCTGTTTTATCACCTCCAGTTTAGGTTAAAATTTCAGGTTGTAAATCTAGTTCATAAACTAGAAACCCTTATGGTTTTACCATGGTGTTAATCTAGTGGGTAGACTAGAAATGCTTTTATTTTTTGCTAAATTAAAGTCTGCAGACGTGTGGTGTGGTAAATTTGCGTTAAATATTTTTTTGCTGTTTTGGTCAAGTTTAATGGTTAATTGCTTGTCCTGACAAGTTAATGTTAATTTCTTGTATGAACAGTTGAATAGTTAATTAACTATCAATAATAAGTCAATGGTTAATTGCTTATTCGCTATTCTATTGAAAGCAAATAAAATAGTAAATTAGCTTCTTGCTGTAAATTTGAACCGAACTTGTTAGTAAATTGCTCTAAAATCGTAAAACTATGTAGCAGGTCGTTTAACGATTGTTTAGGTAAAACTTGTGCAAATTAGAGATATTTAAACATAAAATGCTTTTGGGGAAAATAAAAATTTAGCTTTTGTGCAGTTCGTTAAAAAGGCCTACGTTGGGGGCTAAAACTGAAAAGTCAAATGGCTTGTTTCAGGAATTTGACCCAGTGCAGTATACATGGTCAATGTATAGCATGCAATTTAGGTGTTTTCGAAAAGCTAAGAAAATACATGATTGTGCCATTGCGATGTTTTGTTGGTGAGCGTGGGCAACCATATGTTCCAAAAAATCGTATGAATTATAGACCCTTTAACAGTTGAAGCTATAACTTCTGATGCACTCATTAAAGCAGTTGAGGAGGAAGATGAGCCTACCCTTTGTTTAATTTCAGAAAGTTTATGGTTTAACAAGCACTCTCGAAAATCCAAAGAATCAATTGCAGAATATGTTGACGCCCTCAAACAGTCACAAAAATTAGGGCTATGACAAAATTGCTGCTAGTAAAATCAAAAAAGAGATGATCCGTGACCGAATTGTAAGTAGGTTAGCCACCCTACTTTACAGTGGGAACTTAGTAAGAAAACGTTTGGTTTGCAAGCTATTGTTGAGTTAGCACTTTCCTTTCTAGCTGCTGACTCAACCAAACCGAATTAAAAGCTAGTTCCAGTAATATTAATAACTTTGCTACTCATTCTAAAGATGAGAATAAAAAACAGTTTGTAAATCTGCTTCTTCTAACCTAAAAGATCTGATTTGTTTTTGTTGTGGCTTTAAGGGCCACGGCTAAAGACGTTGCACGTTTCGATACACAATTGTGGTCGTTGCTCGAAAAGGGTCGCTTAAAAGCTGTCTATAAAAAAACTAAACAGTTTAACCCCAAAAGTACATCTGTGAGTAAGCAGACACTTCCCAAAGGTAGTAATAAGATACATAGATATGGTTAGAAAAACAATAAAGCTCATTTACTGCAGTAGAATGAGGTTTCAGATGTTAGTTCGGAGGTTGAGAGTTCCATTGAGTGTGAAGACTCTAGTGAGTCTGTAGACTACTCGGAGGCCAACGTTCTGAGCATCAATCGTGTTAAGGAGGAAACGTGGTCCTGTGAGCATCAATGGTGTAGAGTTAACGCTAGAGGCTGATTGTGGTTGCGATGCAACAATTTTGCCCTATATCTGGTATACTAAACATTTTCAGGATTGTAAACTATTGCAAATGGATATCTGTGTTAGATCGTGGACTGGGCTAATACAACGTGTGCATAGTTACATCCGTGTTGAGGTTAAAATTGATGACAAAACTGAGCAGATTCAGGTCTTGATTTCAAAATCAGAGCAAACACCTTTAATGGGAAAGGATTGTCTTGCTTATTTTGACTATGATTTAAAGCGATTTTATCCTTTGGTTTTAAGGCACACTAAATGGCTTCAACAAGAAGAAGCTGTTGACGTGAATGGAACAACTATCACCCTGGAGATTTTTGCAACAAAATTTCCAGATTTACTTAAACCAGGGTTGGGTTGTTTTCGAAACTTTATTCTCAGTATCAAGTGATTTCTTATCAAAATCTCACACCATCCATCATATGGTACCATTTTTTTTATTGCAAACATGACTAAAATCAATTCCCTATCCATCCTTTACCTCTATTTTACCTCCATTGCTTAGTTTCCTTTAGACCATGTCAATACTTGTATATTGTGTTATATTTGGCTTCTTCAGGCAAAGAAGAGCTCCAATGCCACTGAGGAATTATCAGCAAAAATGGCTCATCCCAGCTCGGAGTCAGGATGACTAATTATTGGAGCCTTCAGTAAAGCTAAAAAGATTCATCTTGCACCCCTGCCAAGAAAAAATTTGGTTTTCCGCCCTGTAGCACATCTGAGAGTGGGCTGTGATATGAGCATGCCCAAAAATGAAATTTTACAACCACATATTTTTTCTTGCTGAATATTTCTTCAGTTCCTATTTTGGGAGAACTTTTTTGTCCTACCACAACTTTAGAGAATGTGGCAGCAATTTGGCCTAACTCCCTCACGACTCATCAGGTAGCCAAGAATGAGCATTTCATTCTTAGCTTCTTGAAGTTCGGTTTTTGCAACTTTACGTTTAGTTTGTGAAAATTAAGTAGCTAGAGTGTAGCACTGACAACCTTTACAACTCCGATGCTCCATTCAACTTATTACGAAAAACATCATAAATTATGGACGAGGTCTATTACTGTATCCATACTTAATCCATAATTTTTTAACATTTTGACATTACTGCCTCTTTTGAGGGGAGAAATTGGTAGTTTTTATCCGTTTTAAATAACTGTTTTTATGCTTTTAATGTAGGATGACTTAGTGGCTTTTGCCATACTTTAATATTATTGCTAACCTGATGACGAAAACTGAAAATTTTCGAAACGTTGTTTGTATATTTTTATGTAGCACTGCTTGGTTTGACTTCATATAATCTTTTACTGTGCTTTTTACTCCAGGGGGCATGTGATGGCATGAATACATTCCGTGTGCAGTCTGAAGTACACTTTCCGTGAAGTTTCAAATCTGATTTACATTCTGTTTAAATTTAATTTCCTTTTCCCGCAGTTAGTTACGTCATATGATTCTCTACAACTTTCCAATATACACTGGTATCGTAGGAAGTACGGTGTAGAAGTTAGTGTCGTGGTGACCTTGAACGGATGGTGCAAGGTTAGCCATGATCACACGTGCAGATGGCCCCCTCACCATACTACACAGCCACGTTATGTCATTTCGATCGTGCACATGGGGTTGACACGGTGGGCACTGGTCCATCCGTTATGAATCACCCTGTATAGAGCATCGAATACAGTTAAGTTCAGTTGCCCAAAGCAATATATATATAACATCACTCACTAGCGAAGCCAGTCTGGGTTCGCAAGTTACTTTCAAGGGTGGAACATCCATAGTGTTCTTTAGATTTTTCGGTCCATATTGCTGGACTTCTCCCACTCATAGTTGAACTGAGAATAACCAGATAATATGGATATGTCTCAGTCACTGTATCTATCTTTCTCTCTCTCCCCTCTTTGACTTGCTCCCTTAATCGTTTTCTCTCTTTCTCTTGGTTTCTGTCTCTCACTGTCTCCCTCCCTTGCTGTGTCTTGCTTCTTTTCTATTTTGTGAGCAAAGTAGAAAAATAAAGATATATATATACAAAATGACTTTTCCACCCTCTCTCACTGGCTCGAATACGGTGAGTGATTCTGTGTTTGTCAATAGTTTAATTATGCGAATTAAGCATCTACTTCACTACAAATCTCTCCCTTGATTTTATTTTTGATAGAAGTTTTGAGTTTCTTCCGTATTGTTATTGCTTCTTCATAGTTTTTTTCTTTTTCTTTTTCCTATTTGAAGGGAAGTAACTGACTTTTCCTAAAGTAAATCAATCCTGAAACTCGCAATCAGTGGTGTCATGGGTATTTCACCTGATACCTGCCACATTACTCACTATGAAATGTTTAATGGAAATACCCGGAGCACTACAGCTTCAATTGTTGGTGATAAATATCCCAATTATCCCACCCTGCAGAATCACCATTCAGGTATTCAAGTTACTTGTGTAGGTTGTACAATAATTACTTCGATTGATGTGTTCTTAAAAGCTAAACGAATATTGACGCTAGCTCTATGAAACCCTCAATGGATACCACATATTGAACATGTGAATGGTCTGGACAGATCCATAAGGATCAAATTGCTGTTTGTCACTATTACAGTCATAGTGATATACTGGTGGTCAGATAAAGTAGTTTTTTATCTGATAAAATAAAGACATTTCTATTTAACATTTCACTGCATTTTAAAGCTACTTAATAAATTTTCATAATGATGTACATTAAAACATTTCAAAACGTCCTTACCTGCAGCTTAGAGTCTCTGTATACCTTTTAACTAGACAGTTTTCATGGCATGTTGTGTAGCTGATGTCATCGATGCAAGGTTTTGATGTTCTGTTAACAAACTGAAACTGAAACGGAATGCACCCAATATACAAGCTTTCAAGTTTTTATTGAAGGTTTTATCAAAAATTACAACATGGTCAACCATAAAAATTAACACTTCAGTAATTCAAGAAAACTCAAGTTCAAAGCATAATTAGCATTAAAAAGGCTTACATCCATTTCTTATACGCTTCAGCATTTTTTAATACTAATATCTATTTTTTCTTGTTCCAGCAAGGATACCAAAGAATAGAAAATTGAAATCACTTTAAAATAACTGTTGTAAGAGAGTTTTTTAATACTCAATTTTAGGCTACAAAAATTGAAAATCGGTTCTTTTTGTTCGATCTCTAGGTGAGAGCAAAATTTCTCCAACAAGAATAAAAACAACAATTGTAGTCACATTGAAATAGCGTTCAAAAGGCCCTAAGCTTTCTCTGTGACTACGTTTTAAGCTATAAAACTTGAGCATCGATTCAT
>JAHWFP010138338.1:0-26507 GCA_023313725.1 Lithobius niger | reverse complement strand
GCATAGGGGTTCTGGGGGCCCTTTGCGGGCATTCCATGGGGTTCCATGGCTGGTTCGATTTGTACTGTTAAGAATGACTTGTGTACCAAATTTCAAGTTTTCAGCTCAATTGCAAAAATTTGCTGATCAAGCCTTACGGAGGGGGAACGGAAAAGGGTGGGCTGCTGTGGGCCCTTTGGCGAATTTCATGGGGGTTCCATGGCTGATTTGATTTGCGCTGCTAAGAATGATCTGCAAGAATTTGTTGCTCAACCTAAGGGAGGGGGCACAGAGGGTGCTTGGGGGGGGGATTGAAGTTTGAGGCCTTTGGGAATATTTCATGGGGTCTATAGCTGGTTTTATTTGTACTGCTAAGAAAGACTTGTCTACCAAACTTCATGCTTTTAGTTGGAATTGCAAGAATTCGTGTACTCCCATTTTTTGATTTCTCCCTAGTGCTATACAATAATAAACGTTCTGCCGACAAGAAAACTGCAGTCACGTTAAAATCGCATTCCAAAGGCCCTGGTCGTTGTTAATATCTATATTTTAAGATATAAAAATTGAAAATCGGATCATTGGTTTGATCTATAGGTGAGTGCAAAGTTTCTAGCCCATTTAGCGTTTCATCACAAGAATATTGTAGTTACATTAAAATAGCATGCGAAAGGTCTTAGGTCTTGTCCATACCTTCTTTTAAGCTATAGAGTTTGAAAAGTGGTTAAGTGGTTCGATCTCCAGGTGACGTCAATTGTCCCAACATCAACAACAAATGGCCATACTGTGGACGCCGAACGGTTCGATTGTTGTGATTAGAATTCAGTGAAACAGTTACGACACGACCACAAATACGGAATTTCATTGGTTTATGTCAATTCTGGGCGAAGCTATAAGTTTTCAAAGTGTAACGTTTAAAATGGCAGTTCATGTCGAGGCTTACATAAGGACCGTCCCTTGATAGTTCAAAAGGATGTAAAGTGTACGTACAAAATCAAAAGTTTAAAGTTCAAACCTTACAGCATAAGGAACAGACTTAAAAAATAAAATAATAAAGACAGAACAATTCAATAAAGTGTTCAGGCTGTTACTAAAGACCAAATGTATATGCACAATTTATTTGTCAAGGACCATTACAGCTGTTCTCATGTAAGCCTCAACATAAAGTTCCATGTTAAGCGTGGAATTTTGAAATCCTATAATTTCGCCCAGAATTAACATAGACCACCTAAATTCGGTATTTGGGGGTAGTGTCGTAACTATTTCACTGAATTCCAAATTTTGATAACATTCAAACCGTTCAGTGTCCACAGTGTGGCAATTTCTTGATGATGGTGTTGTTGTTATTGTTGTTGTTGGTGGGATTCCTTGCCCTCATCTGCAGATCGAACCAGTGTACCGATCTTCAAGTTCCATAGCTTAAAATGTAGGTGTGGACAAGGCCTAGGGCCTTTCTCATGCTATGTTAATGTAACCTTGTAATCTTGTGATGGAAATTCAAATGGAGTCGACATTTTGCTTTCACCTAGATATCGAATCAATGAACCAGTATTCAGTTTTTATAGCTTAAAATAAAGGTATGAACAGCGACCAAGGCCTTTTGAATACGAGTTTAATGTAACCTCAGTATTTCGTCGACAGAGTATTCATTATTGTAGAGCACTGAGAAGAAATCATTAAGCAGAGTGACAAATTTTTCCAAATCGAGCTAAAAACATGAAATTTGGTACACAAGTCTTTCTTAACAGTACAAATAGAACCAGCCATGGACTCCATGATTTACTCCCAAGGGCACCCAATGCATCCCTTCTCGGTACCCCCTTTGCCCCCTCCCAGAGGGTTGGGCAACAAATTCTTGCAGATCATGCTAAGAACATGAAATTTTGTACACAAGTCATTCTTAGCAACACAAATCGAAACACCCCCGTGGACCCCCAGTGCATTGATCTTCCCTGTGTCCCCTGAGGCTTGACCAACAAATTGATTAAAATCTATCTGGAATCATGAAATATTGTATACAAGTCATTCTAAGCATTGCAAATCAAACCAGCCATGGACCCCCCATGAAATGCCCCACAGTGCTCCCCTGTGCTCCCTCTCTGCTGCTTAACCAAAAAACATCAACAAGACGCAACATCAACAAGTCATTTATAGTAATACAAATCGAATTAGCTATGGAAACCCCTCCAGATATTCTCCAAGGTCTTCGTGAGGCTGATACCAAAAATTCTTGTTGATAGTACTAAAAGCATGCATTGCGGTACACCAGTCCTTCCTACCACTAGAAATCGAACCAGCTATGACTCCTCATGAAATATCACCAAAGCCTCCCATGGCATTCCCCTCCCAGTCCATCAACATGAAGCATCTTTGACCAACAAATTCTTGCTGAACGCACTAAAAACATGCATTGCAGAAGTGGAACTTGAACTACATAGGGAACCCCAGAGATACACCCAAGATCCCACTGTGTCCTCTTCATGAGGCTGATGACCAAAAAATTCTAATTACATTTGTACTGCTAAGAATGACTTGTGCACCAATTTGAGTGTTAGGTGCTATAGGGGGTATTTCGAGAATGTTTATAGCTAACTCGATTGTTAGCTCGATTTATAAGTTAAGAATTGACTTGTGTGCCAAATTTCGTGGCAAATTTGTGCATAATTAGCCCAAATTTTGGCCCGTAACAGATGTACCTACAACTGGAGATCAAACCACTGAACCGATGCTCAAATTTTATTGCTTAAAAGGTAAGTCTGACGAAGGCCTAGGGCCTTTTGAACGTTATTTTAATATGACTACAATTGTTGTTGTTCTTCTTATTGGGAAAATTTTGTTCTCGCCTAGAAATCGAAAAAAAAGAACCGATTTTTTTCATGGCTTAAAATTAAGTATTAAATAGGCGCTCTTATAACAGTTTTTTAAGGTGGTTGTAATATTCTTTTCTTCGTTATTGTTGCTGGATCAAAAAAAATAATAGATATTAGTATTAAAAACGCTTAAAAGTATAAAATACGGATGTAAGCATTAAAAAACCTAAATCTCTAAAGAAACAGATATTAGAAATGACATGTAAGCCACCAGTGTCACACTAATACGTGTAAAAAAATCTCCAGCTTGTTTTTGGTATGCTGTAGAATCTTTACATGTATTAGTGTGACGCTGATGGATTACAGGTCTTTTTCTAATATCTTTTCCTTCAGAGATTTAAGCTTTTTAAGGTTTACAACCGTATTTTATACGCTTAAGCATTTAATAATACTAACAAAATATTATATTTACCTAAAATATGTCGTGGTATTTATCTGAATTGAAAGTATTTTGAGATATTATGTTTATTATAACATATCAATATTTATCTAGGATCTTGGCCAAAATACTTAGAGATAATGCTCCTTTAATTACTACTCAATTAAATGACACGTAAATTTGTCGTTATATTGCATTATATATTTAATTAGTTTACAATAATCTACAAGAGTTTAGCTGTGAAGGAAAGGGATGATTAGCAAATTTCCAAATTATATTAAGAGCGAATTGGTTTTATGGTAACAAAAATGTGATGATGTGTTCAGTTTGATATTAGGGCTATTTTTATAAAAACACTTGTAGGAAAAATAACCTATTCTTGTAATTTAATGAACCTTAATCTTTAACTGTAAAACGATACACAACAGAAGTAGTAGGGATTTGCGATATGAGGACAGACATACCCACCCCTCCACCCCGTGACGTCACTTCCGGTCATGTGACGTCACTTCCGATCCAAGATAGCGGCGCCCATGTAAACCGGAAGTGACGTCATCCAATATGGCGGCCCCCATTCGTCAATCTGGAAGAGGGTAGGAAAGTGCTTTTTGCTACCTTTTTGAGTCCTTTTGCTACCTTCCTGACATCATCCAGGATGGCGGCGCCCAGTTTCCAAGATTGCGGCGCCTATGCGAACCGGGAGTGACGTCATGCAAGATGGCGGCACCCAATGCGAACCGGAAGTGACGTTATTCAAGATGGCGGCGAACTGGATGTGCGGCCATTTTCCAAGATTTTAATTTCGTCAATCTGGAGGAGGAGTGCTTTTTGTTATCTTTTTGCATAACGGAAGTGAGTCCATAGCCAAGATGGGTCGAGGTCATCCATGGGAAAAGTGCCTTTTGGCTACCAAAATTTGTCCTTTTGCTACATCAGCGTCCTTTTAGTACCAAAAAATGTCCTTTTGCTACATGAGTCCACTCCGAGCGGAAGTGACGTCATCCGAGGTGGTAGTGTTTTTGGGGCATTGTAAGAACTCTAAAAAGCTTTCAAAACGAAAAAAATCACGAATTAGCAGCATTTTGGGGGTCCCAAAACTCTCTTTGAGCTCTCACATTGTGATTACTTTAAAAAGCTCTCGAGTGATTCACACTGTAAAAATGACGAATTAGCAACATTTTGGGGGAAATGGAGGGAGATACTTTTGAACTTTCACATTGCGGTAACTCTAAAACGCTTTATAGCGTGAAAATGACGAATGAGCAACATTTTGGGAGAACTGGAGGGGTCATGCTTTTTGAGCTTTCACATTGTGGTAACTCTAAAATGCTTTAAAGCCTGAAAATGACGAATGAGTAACATTTTTTTGGGGGGGGTCCCAAAACTGGAGGGGTGGTGCGAGTCCTCTTTGAGATTTCTCATTGTGATAACTTTAAAATGCTTCGAGGCTTGAAAATGATGAATTAGCAATATTGGTGGAGGGGTACTTTTTGAACTTTCGTATTGTGAGAACCCTCGAATTATCAATATCTCAAAATCTGATGTTTTTTTCACACCACCCAGGAGGTAGGCGCTTTTTTTTTACGTGGTAAAATACACGTGGCTCGGAGATTAGCATAATCTGGTCTCACGAGCTCGTCTTTTTTCAGTCTATTTTTTCTTTCCTCCTTCGTTTCTTGAGCTTGAGCATTTCTTTTACTAGCGGCTTTTTTCTCTAGTCTAGCCACTCTCTCCTCATCCGTTTCTTGAGCTTAATCTTTTCTTCTACCAGCGGCTTTTTCCTCTAGTCTATCCACTCTGTCCTCTGTTTCTTGAGCTTGAGATTTTCTTTTTCTAGCGGCCATTTTCTATAACCTATCTTCTGTCTGATCTTCTGTTTCCTGTGTGCGACATTTACTCTTACTAGTAGCATCTTTCTTCAACCTAGATTCTCTCCGCGCCTCAGTTTCTAGCGCGCGAGTTTTTTTCTTGCTGATAGCGTCTTTCTTTCTGATCTCCTTCTTCCACGCCTCAAAATCCTCCAACTTTTTCCGGTGGGTCTCCAATATGGCAAATCTGCGGACGGTCTTCTTGTTCTCCTCGGCTATTTATGCTTCAGTCAGTATTTGCGCTTCTTGCTCTTCTAACTGGAGGGACAATTTTTCCTCTCCCTCCTCGTCGCTCATCACGTCGACGTCCGAGTCGAAATCATCCTCGTACTCTTTCCATGTGCCCGAGTCGTAGTGGCCGATAGCTAGAGTGTCTTCTCCATTTTCCAAGATGAACCTCTTGTCGTCCTACGGTGAGAGAAGGGATTTCGATATTCTGACGGTGCTCAGCTCGTGGCCGACGCTGGAAATCTTGTCTCAGCTTCCCTTCTGCAGAGGTGCTTCGGAGTTTAGGGCCGCTTTGTAGTCGCCGAAGCTCAATGTTTCTTCACGAACGAGCCTTGGATGCCCTTGGCCTTCTTGATGTTCTCTTTTTCAGAGGTTTAATCGGGTACATTTTTGACCTGAGTCCGATGAACTCTAAGATGGGAACACCGCCCATTTCGTCTTTCATTTTCCCCAATACTTGTTTGTTCTTGCTGGAGAAGAGGGGATGATTCAACGGGTAGTTGCTCGTGTCGAAACGGTCTTTGTCAGCGAGCATGTCTTGGTAAATGTCCTCCGTTTCGATTTCGTAGCAGAGGCTGTCCATGTCCGTGAAAAGGAGTTTGGCGCGGTCTTCATACTTTGGCCGAATGTACTCGTAATGGAATTCGAACATGATAAGTTAACATGATATGGTAAATCCGGAGTAGGTCGGAAGATCGCATAGCACGCTACGAACACGGCGGTTGAGTTGCACCAGGTTTTTGTTAAGGACCTTGAAGGAATTGGCGTGCAGTTGGGAGGTGTATTTCAGCGCCGTTTTCTCATCGGTACACAGCTTCACGTCGAGGCGACTTTGCTTATTCTCCATGGTTTTTCCAAACACCGAATTATTCAGCAATTTGAAGTAGTGTTTGGCGAAAGGAGCAGTCGTTTCTTGCCTTTTTGCGGTGTTGAACTCGATGTAGGATTTCATCCACGGTTTTTGGTTAAAAGCTAAGACTCTTCTGATACGTCGAAGTACTAGTCCGTGCCGGCGGTAGAATTTCAAGTTCCTGTAGTGAAGGATGTACCTCTTCTTGTGTAAAAGGTTCGGGACGAGTTTGGTGTTGGAAGAGGACTTGATCTTGTGGTTTAAATCTTCCGCCAGATTCAGAGAAAAATGAAAATCAGCTCCTTTCCAATATCGATCTTCTCTGGAGCTAGTGGATAATCATTGTGCACGTCGTGCAACTCTTTGGGGTACTCGAGGTCGACTTCAAGTATATACCCCGGTACGGTGTCTACGTCCAAAGTTCTGATCTCCTCCTTGGTTAGGTAGCGGAACTTGTCATAGGGGAGATGAGCGCACATGGCCAAACCGTAGAGGTTGTTCATAACCCAGTCCATTATGTATAGGGAGGGTTTGCTAGGGACGTAAAGAGGAAGGTACTTGTTATTGGCTTTCGAACGCCTCTTTGCGACGAACGAAACTCCTCTTCTGGTGCCGGAAGATATAAGATTGTACTTCCCGGCGTGTGTGAATAGCTCCAATTCGGGCTCCTGCATCCTATGGAGAGCTGCCCAGCTGAAACTTGGAGTGGAAATGTAATGGGTACAGGTTGTTGTTTTTTAGGTATAATTTTCGGAAATCTTGAAAGACGTCGGCGAGCAGGAAAACGTCCGTAATTTGGTATATCTCATGGTAGGTTCGGAATACCTTCGATTTCATTCTCAGCCGGAGGTTAAGCGTCCGCACATACTCGTCTCCTGCCAACATCCCGTCTTTCAACCAGGAGTAGAACGAGTGTCTCGACGGCAGTTCTTCTTCGTCGAAAACAGACATGTCACTTATGTATTCGTACGGGTAAACGCCCTTTTGCGTTAAAAGGTTCAGCGCCCTTTCCTGGGTGGTTTCCTCCGTAAACCATGCAGATTTTAATCCAGAGTCTAATGATGCTGCCTCGAGGATGGGGAAGCTGCTATTGTTGTTCCTGCGGTTCTTTACCAGAGTATCCAGAGAAGCGTTTAAGAAGTTGACGCAATCTATAAAACGAAGGTTTATCTTGCTGACATCATCATTAATTGTTATGGTCTGAAACCTCTCGGTGTTGCGAGCGAAAACATCCACTTGTCGACTGCGGGTACTAGAAGGTGCATGTCGTACCCTTCCAGACCGTGGAACAAGACGGGAATGGTTTTTCTTTCTTGAGCGGTTAGGTTACAGTTTGGATGAGCAGCTCCTCTGTATTTCCCGCTGATCTGGCAATGATCCCTCACCTTATTGTCGACGAGCCATACTTCCCCGTCAATATTTGCTTTCTGATAGCACTTTTTGAAGGCTTTCCCACAATAATGACAAACGGAAGCACTCTTGAAATCGGTTTCTTCAGACGGGGTAACGTGGAGGGGTTTGCATTTTACAGCATGCTCGCGTAATATCGAGCTTCTTCTTCCAGACATTTATAAAATACGTCGACTCCCAAGTGGCACTTGTGACGTATAATCTTCCCGTCGTGTCCCACCAAGACGTAGCCAAAATTGCAATGAAGGTGTTGACCGATTTCGGTAGTTAAGCTAGTCGAAGCATCCAGTTGAGCGGTTTGAACGGGGCGTAGGAGGTATTTAAAATCGGCATATATGATGTGCGGGAAGGGATTTTGACGGCTAAAGTGCTTGAATGCGAGAGAGTTTTCTCCTAGCTTCTTGAATCTAAGAGCTTGAACGGGGTTAATTTTGACGCATTCTTTCGTATGGGCCAGAAGCATCCATTCTCCTCCGAAACCGGCAAAACAGTTCCTACAATAGAATTTGGCGTGGGAGCCCGAACCTAGGTAACGTAGAAAAGTAGCTATATCAGTAATGGCGCAGTAATGAGTGTTTAAGGTTTCCGAATCATCATCGTCGTCATCATACAGATATAGAAGATCGATCGGAAGTCCGTCCAAGTATTTAGAGACGCAAAGCGGGTGTAACTCCTCTTCGTGGCTATAACCACTGATATGGATCAAAAGATCATTCTCCTTTTCAAACTTGTCGATTTGGGCGATGTTAGTAGGGTAGGACAGCGCGGAAGTATCGAGCATATCCTCAAACTCTTGGTAATCTTCCAGGTCGACGGTGTCCAATTGCAAACCCGCGGCCAGTATGGAATACAGAAAGCATTTGTGATCGTCTACATTTTGGATGTTCACTATCGTATTCTTCTTGCCAGTGAGCGTTTTTGGAAGAGGGATGTACGACGATGCTCGCAGCGGCTTATACCTCGACACTCTGATTAATAGGTTATGGATGCGAGATATAAACCAGCCGCTGCCCCGCTCAGCGAAAGCATCGATAGATTCTTGGATTTTTTCAAAGGCCTCGTCCAGCAGAGCGGGAATGTCGTTGGGATTGTGTATTTCAGAATATTTTGACCAGAATCCCGCCTGAATGAATGCTACGTCCCTAGCAAACTCTATGCCCAAGCTGATCTGGGCTTTACAGTTTACAAGTTGCCGTAAACAAACTTCTAGCATCGCTTGCAGTGCCACACGTATAGATAGCAGGAATTGAAGCAGATCGCCGATGACACATTCTCCCACTAGTTGCATCTCGTATTGCCGGTGGCCCAATCCTTCATCTCGAGATGGGGGTGACTGACTCTTGAGAAGGTCAGGTAGCTTGTCATGGAAGCAAGTGCATTCTTCTGCATCAAATAGGTGATGGAACCGTAGATGTTCTCACAGCTTGACTTATGATGGGAAAATGCTAGCGCAGTACACACACGTAAAATTTTTCTTATCCATTGTGAGACTGTAAAATATTTATCTCTTTTTATTATTAAGGGAAAAACTTGAGGAAGGGAAGAAAAACAATTGAGGAAGGAAAGGGAAGAAAATAATTTTTTTTTATGTTTATTGCATCGAAATATTTTTACACGGAAAGAACATATTTATTTAAGATTGCTAATGTTGTCCGTCCAGCTGTTGTACTTGGAGTCATAGCCCTTCCACTTAACGAAGTAAAGCATTTTTCCATCTTTTCCTTTCTTTTATACAATGTATGTTCTACTACAAACAAATTAGGAACTAGAGTTTTTTGAAGTTCCGGTTCGTAAAAACCTCCGAACACCGGTTCACCTGATCGTCTTTTAGAAGATAAGTAACTGGCTGAGTTATTTGCACCTTGCGGACCGTGAAAACTTCGTTTGTAAAATTTTGCAAATACCCCTTATCGAAAATTTTCTTAACTTTAGAAATCCTGACTTTATTTCCTACAGCAAAATTGGGTTTGTTCAATAACCGTTTAGTATTAGTTCATCTCAACAACGGTTCGTGACGTTTGGTCACTTCCCTCGGTTTAAGGTTTATGACAGAATGAACTGTGTCATTGTAATTGGAAACTAACTCGTCGATAATGTGCGTCCACTTGTAAGTCCCCTGCGTAGTGAATCTTTTCCACATTCAAGTTTTTAGGGTTCTATTGAAACGTTCTACCACGCTCGCTTTCTTCTCAGAGTACGTAGAGTACATGTTGATGTTATGACGCTTGAGTAGGGCTTTGAAGTCTTTATTGTAGAACTCGCTACCTAAATCGACTTGTAAATTTTTAGGGGTTGTTGCTCCTGCGAGTATTTTCCTGAAAGCTTCGGTAACGTCTATGCCGGACTAAGCGAACTTGGACATGACGTTAATGCAAGTCAGTAGGTAGTTAAATCCTTTATTTAGGTGTGCGTACGGTATCATCTCCACCAAGTCAGCCTGCCATAGATCGTATAGGCTCAGTACAATCACTTTCCGTCTCGGAAAATTTGTTCGGGTTGGTTTGTAAAGTTCTTTTACAAGTTGATCCATTTTTTTTATTTCCCATTCCACACTTAAGTTTTGTTTTCATGATTTTCTTAACGATCGAAGCGGCTAGCTTTTCCCTCCACGCCAGAGAAGGATCATCTCTCACTCTTTGAGCTTTAGCAATTAGGACTTCATCGGTGGCGTGCCGATCCTTTAAGTCCGAGCTCTCGCAGTAAGCGATGTCGTGTTCTTTGCACGCTTCGTCTAGTTTATTAATTCCAGGGTCTCCTCGAGCCAATCTTTCTTTTTTCAAGTTTAGTTCCCGGACCGCAGTATTGGTAGCCCGGCAAATGCATTTCGAGAGGTAACTTATCTATGAGTTTGTTTACGATTCCTTTCCCAGACTTGATAAAGGAAGCTCTTTTCGTCCCGCACACCTCGCAAAATACAACCTGCATCTGCCTGTTATTTTTTGCGGTGATGATAACGGACGGCTCGGGGCCGTTAGAAGTTTGAGGTTTACATTTGACGCAGTACCTAATCTTGATATTTTTGGATTCCATGGTTCTTTGTTTTATATAAAATTTTTTTAACCTAAACCTAAATTTTGATAAGCCACCCTTTTTTCCCGAGCAGTTATGATTTGTCTTTGCTGCATTTCTGATAAAATTTCGACCATCTCATTTCTATATCCGCCGTGGCTGGCCAAAGCAGATTTATAAAAGTCTCAGTCGACTAATCAAATCATTAGATTTATCATAATATTTATAATCAACTCTACTACCCGCTTTTTTAACCATACCCGTCCCTGTTTTCTTCATGTCTTCCCAAATCGGTTTCAGTCCTGTATTTGATGCTACGATTAGATTTGGGTTTGTTAGTTTTTGTGTCGTTGTTCTGATAAATAGCGTTAGTATTTTTTAACATGGCCGCGTAAGCTGCTTTAACTTCCGGCGCGAGGGTAGTTTCTTTCAAATTTGTGAAAACTAGTAAATTCCAAAGCCCGCGTCTTCCCACGTATTGCTCTCCCTCGGCCACTATATCAATCTCAAAGATTTTAATGACTTTATTACCGAAGGTTAGCTCACCTTTTTTCTTATCATACTGTAACCTGAATACTGGGTCAGTGTCTTGGGTATTTTCGAAAAATTTTATCAAGAAATAATTAGCAGTGTCTCCAATATTTTGACCATTGTGTTATTAGGAAGCTCAGGTGGGGTAGAAATCCGTCTAGCTTGCACTGCGGAATATGTAGAGGTGAGTTTTGGACCGGTGCTCGTTGTCGCATATTCAGTTTTGGAGTGCGGTGGAATTCGCATTATAGGAGTTACAGCCGGACTTGAATATTGGGCGAGGCTGTAATCGAGAGATGTTTTCTGACTAGGTGCAGGAGAGGGGGAGAGAGCCAGTGATTCGTAGTCAACTTCGTTACTTTCTTCTTCATCACTACCTTCTTTTTTCTAAATTTTAATCGGTGTAGTTTGCGTGGCTAGAGTGTTTTTAATCGGTTTAGTATGCATGACTAAAGTGTTTTTAATCGGCGTAGTTTGCGGGGCTGCACCGAGGACCGGTCTCGGTTTCAGGGTGCTTACTACCGGTTAAAAAAATTCTTGTAGCGATTCTTCTGGTTCTCTCTCCCCCGAACGTTGATTTAAAATCTCCCCTCGTTTAACGTTTTGTTAATCGATAAAAACCCATAAGGCTTTTTCCAACAATTTTGACACAACGTTTTAAAGTCTGAAAATTCCATGTCAGGGGCAACGTGATTTTCGTAAACGTGTTTCAAATTTAACTCATCTACCAGAAAAAGAATGAATAAATTTGCATTGTCTCTAACTACTTGTTCAGGAATTCTCGTGTAGGACTGACTGCAATAAAAAAACATCGGCATTTGAATGACGCCCTTGAGCAAAGTAACGTTCGATGTTTGTTTGCTTGTCCAAAAGGCAATCATCAAAAACAATCAGGTTTCAATAATTAGGGTCCAGTTCTTCGGGTGGAATTAAATCAATTTGAGAATCGTGAAAAAAAGCAACATTCCATCCTTTTTTTTCCTCAATTTCACCAAATACAGACCGCAAAGCTTTGTACTTTGACTGACATAAAGTTTTACTGTAAATAAATAACTGGTCGTAGTCGAGCCATCTTTTGTTACAGATGAAATTAAACAGTAAGTTAGTTTTTCCGCAATTTGCGGGTCCTATGATTAGACATCTAATATTAGAACGTAGAAATGGATGATTTTTAGGTTTTTTCTTAGGTACAAAAAAGTCGTAGTTTTTAATTTCCATAGCTTTTTTAATTACACATTTTTTAATGTTCACAGAGATACCAAACCCATAAGTCTTCATCCGTAAATTTGTCGTTGGAAACATCTGAATGAGCTACTCCATAGTCATCAGTGACATATACTGCGGTAATTTTCCCGGTGACTTCCGTCAAGTTTAAAACGTTGTAAGATGGCAAGTTAAACCAGGGTTTGTCGATAAAATTTTTGTTAATTTTCCCTCTAGTTTTGCGAATGTTCTCGTACACCCAAGTTCTAAGACAGAGCGGTTTGTCTCCTTCATTCACCTTTTCGCAAGAGGGGTAACAGGGGTAAGCCGCGTGCATAGAATTGGGATAATTGAACGTAGTTAAGGACACGGGTTTTTGCTCATCAAATTGGATCTCTAGTTTTTTACAGATGTACCGTTTTAGATTTTTTAACAGTTTTTGAGTTTCCAGGTTGCTGGGTGAAATCCAGCCTTTATATTTCGACTTTTCGTCCGAAGCCGGAGTCCCCAGACCCTTTAAATCTTGAAACTGAATGGAAGGAGACAAGGAAAACTTTACACCGTTGTTAATCTTTGTGCCTTTGTCGTTCTTAACTTTCAGCAAGTTTTTTTGCAAGAGATTGGAAAGATTCGTTTGCCATGATGGTTGAGACATTTTGAGGTTAATTATTTATTTTGAGGTTCTTCCTTTTATTATATACGAGAAATTTTAAAAATAAGCCTCATTTAAAAAAATTCTGGTATTTAAAAAAAGATGTCAGCCAATAAATTTGGACAAGCATTGAAAAGAACGAAGGGGAAGCAGGTGAGGTGATCGTAGTCGGTCCGAGGGGAAAGCCGGGACTAGGATATGTTTTAACTCCCGAAAACAACTACGACATGCAAAGCACGCGTGTAACTAAAGTAGGAGCTGCTATCGAGCCTGAAGATGTGGTAAATTATTCTCAGATCGGTACTCTGGCAACGGACGTTCAGAAACTTAAAACCGACTTGCCTCCTGCCATTACTCTTCTCACCAACGAGTTGGCTTCCGCTATTTCTACTTTGGAAAAAAATACGTTGTATGTAGATGATGCTGACAGGAATTTCTACGCGAGGAATAAGCAAATTAAGGACATAGCTTTCCCCCGGCATGCTGCTGACGTGGCATCAAAAGTGTACGTCAATAGGAATTGTTTATTACAAGGCGACCAAAAAGTATACTTCAACGCGACGCACAAGCCGATTAGAAATGTAAGCGAACCTACCTTACCGAACGATGCTGTTACTTAGGTATTTGTCGACAGCAATTGTTTGTTACAAGATGAGCAAAAAGAATACTTTAATGCCACGAGCAAACCGATTAGAAATCTAAGTGAACCTACTTTTCCAAGTGACGCAGCTACGAAGAAATTTGTGCATGAAAACAGTTTCATGCTGATCAGTTTCTGCATGAAAAGCCCTTTGGAATAAAAGAGCGATTGGTTCGTTAATTCCGGTCCTCTCTCGAGCTTCGTGTGTACGAGTCCAGGTTTAATTCATAAAGCAATTTTCTACTGCAGCAACCTGAGTGTTGCACTCGTTGCTAAATGTAAAATAGGAATGAGCGCCCTTTACATTACTAAACTAAAGAACCAACATTCGACAGCTACCGTTTTCGAAATTCCTTACGTAATAGAAAAAAATTTGCCCATCACTGTAGAGGCATTCGAAGAGTTTCACCCAGAGAGACGTTTATTTCCAGTTAGAACTTTTCAATAGATGACTCGTCTCATCCTATCTAAAACAGCTTTGTAATTACGAGTCTTAGAAAAGGCACTTAGAAAAAAAGGAAAAAGTGACCGCACCAAATCTGGTCAAAGTTTTGTACGCGTTCGTAATTGTATTTAAATCCCGGTCCCAAGTAATTTAACACAGACTGGGGAGGGCCCATGTTGCCAAAACTATCGAAATAAAAAGGTTCTCCCGAAACGGTGGAATAAGCTACCCACTTACCCAGTGACTTCCGTCTCCATCGTGGAAATCTTCCAAGTTTACTATTCCGTTTTCACCAGTAGGCCAAAGTTTTAAGGGAAGCATGTCTTTACTAAAAGTACCTCTGAATTGGAATTTTCATTACTCTAGCCAATCCATTTAAATCAAAGTTCGTTAAAGGTTTATTCAAATCGATTAAACCTTGGGTGGTCTTAAGTAAAGACCTCTGCCACGGGGCAATTTTTTTTTTGCTTGTTTTTTTGATTAATTTTTTTTCTTCGAGCCGGAACCTTCCATTTGCTTGTGATGTCGCATTGGTTTAGCAAGAATTTTTGCCTCGTTTAGTGCCTTTTTTACGGCAGAGACCACTCCCGCAGTTCCGCCCGCCAACCCTCCGATCCGGGCTAAAATCGGTCCTAACAGTGCTAATGGCAAAAAGCCGCCATTCTTTTTTCGTGATCTTGTTTTGAGCGCCATATCTTTTTTTTTATTATTATTTAATAAACAACTTCGACTTTGCCACTGTCCAACTTTAGATTCATTTTCTGCCCAACTTTAGATTCATTTTCTTGTCTCCAATGAGGAGAGCGTGACAAGTAGTGTTAGCTGGCACGGGTGCTCTAAACTTCAGTTTGACTTGTATGTCTACGATTCCAGATTGGAGCCTCTCGGACTGTTTGGAGCAATCCAAAACCACGAGAGGATAGGCTTTCTTGAACTGAAGCAAGTCAAAACTCAAGTCGTTAGTGTCGTAGCAAAGCTGCCTAAATTGCTGCGCTATTCTGTACAGACCAACGTGCTCTCCAGTGGCAAAATTAGTATTTAAATCAAGAAACGGATATTTTTCGGAATTTAGAGTTACGTGAGCATCTTGCAGTGATCGAACACGCCAGGATTTTTAACTATAGAGTCCTGCCTGTTAGTTTGAAAAGCTAGAACTATCCGCCTAGGTTTTTCAACAGCGGAAGTTGTGAGCACGCGCCAAGTGAAGCTAGTATTTTGAGGGAGCACGCAGCTATCATAATGCCAGTGCCTAAATCCTAAATCCACGGTCGCTCCGTGGTCGATGAGATTGTATAGTTTAAGTTTCTGCTAGTCCGAGTCAGTGACATGTGGAACAAGCCAGCTGATGCTATTTAGAACGACTTTACCATTGGCCGCTGCCGCTGCTTTGAAGATGGCATTCGTATCACTCACTCGCAAGAGTGTGAGCACGTGTTTAGTTCCGTAGATTAGCTTATCGTAATTTTCGAAAAATCTCATGACGGTTTCAGAGGGATGGCGAACGTAAAGCTTCCCTTGGGAGTTGTTTCAACGAAGATGGACGCGTGCTGCTGTTTGTATCCCAAGTTGTCCGTTAGTTCAGCAGCGACTGAAGCCGCACTATCCAGCGCCCAGCACTAGCCGAGCAGAGCCGGTTGCTCCGCTGAGCCGTAGGTGAGCAGTCCCTTCATCAGAGTAGGGTACCCGGGATAATTTAACTCGTCTACTTGTTTATCACCGAGATGGGATTTGATGTTAAAAAACAGGAACATGGGAGCATTATTAATAAGACTAGCTACGCCAGCGTCTGTGTAAGCCGAGTCATCGTCCTTCAGTAACCTCCCTTTAATCAGGAGGTAGTGTTAGCAACATGCAGAAATAAATCTTGGTTTTCTCAGTGTATACGAATTTCCGAATTTACATTGTTGAGATTAGTGCCAACAATAGGATTGTATTCGTGGTAGGTGTAAGACTCTACTGATGAATCGTACACCAAAGGAACGTTGATTTTTAAGTAATCTTCTACTACACTCATTTTCTGGGTGTTGTTATGAATATGATGAAAGCTTTGTTTCTATGTGTCAATCATTTGTTTTTCATTATTAGAGTTAAAATTAAGTCCTTTCCTTTTTTTTCCAAACACACTCACCGTGAGCGTCTCACCATTTAAATCCAACGGCTCGTTGGTCTGTGAAGTGAGCCAAACTCTTATATTTCTGATTAATTGTGTAGTAACTGGGAGGTAAATTAAATTATGCGGGGACTCTATGATTTTGAAACCGGGCGGTGAATTGGGATAAAAGGAATATAAAGTGGGCTGAGTGTCGGTGTTTAGATACGAATTGCCGATGATATCCACGTGTATGAAAATTGTGTTGATGCTCATAATGTCGACTGTATTTTGACTTTCTCGACTTCTCACGTATGCCCAAGTCAAACCCCAAAACTGGAGCCAAACTCTTATTGCCCGAAGAGGACAAGCCGTAGTTTGGATCAGAAATTATCAAGTTGGTTCTTAAAGTGTTTAGATTTGAGAGAATCGTAATGGCATCCTTGCAGTGCCCATTTGCATGTATCACCGACTTGAGAAATTTATTCAAATCTTCGATTTCGTAAGTCCCGGGGTGACTTACACTTTGTGCCAGGAAGCCCCAGCATCGGTAGTGTATTGAATTTCATTATTTTTTGAGGTGATGTTATGAATGCTGTTATACGTGTCTAAATTAAGCAGAGCCAATTCGTATTTTTTTTCAGAGTCCAAATGAATTGGAGTGATTAAATTAATTCTCAAATCAGAGTCTTTGCCGTAGAGAATAATTGAACAGGAATGCATGATTTGATCTTTTTTACCATTTTTCCCCTCTAAATCTAAAATCAATTCAAAAATGACCTTGCAATTTTGATTAAAGGTTATTTTAAATGAAGTCACCATTGCCATTTCGAGTCTGGTTATTTTACACTGGAGTTGACCTTTAAATTTTCAAAACCTTGATATTTGGAATAAAGGTAGTTTTGCCTAATAACCGTTTTAAATTGACCTTACATTACGCCTGCTAAACCATAGGATTAAAAAAAATGGCATCAGCGGATTTCAACCCTACCCATCCCCTGAAATTTATTTAGTCTTAGTTATCAATAACAGGTTTTTGATTAAACTTACTCGACATTGCATTCTGCAGATACACATGGTTTTTGCAAGAACTTCACACACGAAAATTAATACACACCACCCACATTGTCCAAAGACAAAAATAAAACTTGCTCAAATCCCCCCCACCCCACTACAATGTACTCAATTATGAACTTATACAAAACACAAAATGGGTAAAGGATGCAAGTAGTAGGCCCTGTTTTAGTTGATCTGCAAAAAAAATATTCCTTACTTTAAAAAATAAAAATTACTGGATGATTCCTTTTTTTTAAAGGATTTACACAGCACAAGTTTTCTATAATTTTTTCTGTATTTAATCGTGGTAAAATCACACGTGAGTCAAGAAATAAACCATATGAAAGGATAAACTCGCCCATAAAGTCGCAAATTGTGTTTCTGGCCAACCAACGAAGTGGGGAATGAATGAACCATACAGCAACGTTCGTGCAGCCTTTCTTTTGCCAGATGGCTTGCAGGAAATGCGCTTCAAATGAAAGGCAAACACCAACCTGTTTGGTACCGTGCCAATGCGTGTGGGAAGCTTGTCCCGGTCTAATTATTAATTTTTTCTTTGTAGGGCTTCAGTCAATGCGGAACATAATATGAAATACACATTTTATAGCATGATTTTTGCAGTCATGAAGCATTTTCGTATTTATTAAACTGCAATGATTTATGAGAATCCTCCCCCCCCCCATTTTGCAACCCCTCAAAATGTTGCTAATTCATCATTTTCAAGCCTCAAAGCCTTTTAAAGTTATCACAATGAGAAATCTCAAAGAGGACTCTCACAACCCCTCCAGTTTTGGGACCCCCCAAAATGTTACTCATTCGTCATTTTCAGGCTTTAAAGCATTTTAGAGTTACCACAATGTGAAAGCTCAAAAAGCATGACCCCTCCAGTTCCCCCAAAATGTTGCTCATTCATCATCTTCACACTTTAAAGCGTTTTAGAGTTACCGCAATGTGAAAGTTCAAAAGCATCTCCCTCCAGTTCCCCAAAATGTTGCTAATTCGTCATTTTTACAGTTTGAATCACTCGAGAGCTTTTTAAAGTAATCACAATGTGAGAGCTCAAAGAGCACTCTCACAACCCCCCAGTTTTGGGATTCCCAAAATGCTGCTAATTCGTGATTTTTTTGCTTTGAAAGCTTTTTAGAGTTCTTACAATGCCCCAAAAGCACTACCCCCTCGGATGATGTCACTTCCGCTCGGAGTTGACTCATGTAGCGAAAAGGATATTTTTTGGTACCAAAAGGACACTGATGTAGCAAAAGGACAAATTTTGGTAGCCAAAAGGCACTATTCCCATAGATGACCTCAACCCATCTTGGCTACGGCCGCACTTCCAATATGCAAAAAGATAACATAAAGCACTCCTCCTCCAGATTGAGAAAAGTGGCTATCTTGGAAAATGACCGCACTTCCGGTTCGCCGCCATGTAGAATGACGTCACTTCCGGTTCGCATTGGGCGCCGCCATCTTGAATGACGTCACTTCTGGTTCGCCGCCATCTTGCATGACGTCACTTCCGGTTCGCATGGGCGCTGCCATCATGGAAAATGGGCTCCTGGATGACGTCAGGAAGGTAGCAAAAGGACTCAAAAAGGTAGCAAAAAACACTTTCATACCCTCGTCCAGATTGACGATTGGGGCCGCTATCTTGGATGACGTCACTTTCGGTTTACATGGGCGCCGCCATCTTGGACCGGAAGTTATGTCACGTGAACCGGAAGTGACGTCACATGACCGGAAGTGACGTCACGAGGTGGAGGGGTGAGTATGTCTGTCCTCATATCGCAAATCCCTACGACTAACAGATACACCTCTCGTATAATCAGCTAAGTGTGGATGATCTAATGCCTCACCACAATTTTGTTTTGCTTCGTAGTCACTAGAACTAAAAACATCATCAAAATAAATAAAACAGCGAAGGTTGTGAACTTCATGATCTACAACAACGATAGTGTAAATTAAAATACTGTGATATAGTTCACAAACTGAAAACGAAATTGGCAATTGTATTAAAATTCTGCATCTCAGTCATGTGAACACCTACAAAAGAGGAACACTCCAATTTAATCATACAATCCTTTTGTGTTATGCCGCCACCCTAACCAACAAGCAAATCCAAAAAGAGCAATATTTGGCTTAACTACCATGTAAATCCTCATTTGAACTTTGAAACATAAAGTCTCGTATATTCACCTATTTTAAGAACAAACAGAAGTTATTGCTATAATACATACCTCTTTAACAATAAGAGATACACGATATGCACTGCCACTCAAAAACACAAGTGCAGCTCTTGCGTCTGTTCGAAAATTTCTTGGCTGAAAGGAACACTGAAAGACGGAAAAATTCATAGGATATTTTACCAGATATTCAAATATCAGAAACAATCGAATACTTACAACCAAAATTTAATTTCATGTTAACTTGTAAATTTTATTATTTGACTTTTTAAATTAAACATATTCTGTAATAATAAAATTAGCACTAACACCAAAATAAAAGTGACACTCATATGATGCGAGCCCTGCAATTTCTTTGTTACATTTTTATTGGAATTCATACATATATCCACCTCCACAGGCATAATATCTTCTCTTTTAAATACCTGTGGAAGTGGAAATGTGTATTAATTCCCCTAAAAATGGAAGAAAGAAATTGCAGGGTTGGCATAATTTCAGTGTGACTTTTATTTTGCTTTTAGTGCTAATTTTATTTCTACAGAAGACGGTTAATTTATTTAGTCACATAATAATAAAATGTACAAGTTAACATGAAAATAAATTGTGGTTGTTAAGTATTCGATTATATATCATATTTGAATATCTGATAAAATATTGATATTGAGGCAGTGGGTTGACATTGGGTTGACATTGAGGCAGTGGTATCCTCGTGAAATATTTTTACACAAACATTAGTTTTTCACGCTACTTCAAACGTGCTCATCAGAATGACGGCCTACATGCTACCTGCAGCAAAGCAAACGTTGGAGTTAATTTTTTTAGTAAATTTTAATGTATTATTTTAGCTTTAAGATAACACATTTAAAAGTATTTTGTCTAATGTTGAATGAATTGAAATGGGCCGATAACTAAATTTCAGGAAAAGGTGCAATTTAACTTTAGATAATAGATTTCATGCATTGTGCATGATTTGTGCCGAGAAAACATAACAATAGATACAATATGAATTCGAACGACATGTGTCTGAAACCGTAAGAGATAGTATTAATATCATTTAGGTCGTACACTATTGATAGACATTTCGAATATGAAAATAATGCCTTGTGATCAGAACATATATATTCTAAAGTAGTTCAAATCACGATGCAAATTAGAACCAGCACCAGCGTTGCCTTCTTCAAATGAATCATTAAACTACCTTCTAAAACTTTCTGTGACGACACCCACTACATCTAAAGATCAAAACTTTGAAACAACAAACTTCAAAACATCAAAATGTACCGAAAATCCTTTACACAGTATTGACGTCGCATTTTCTTCAGCCACAAATTTTATAACGGTAGGGCGTGCGCAAGAAAATACCATGTCTGTTTGGAACAGATTCCTTTTTGATAATGATTTGGCTGAGACATTTTTTGCAGGGCTCTCACCTCCTGCCTGTCTTCCAATCTTCGTACATACTTACTTGCAGGAATGAACGCAACTTCATGTAGGGTAGAGCACTCTCAAACCCCAAATAAAAATCATTGGAATGTAGTTCACCAAAGGTCAAGGCTTTCACGATAACATAGAAAATTCATTAAGGCATTTGCAACAATAACCACACGATCAAGACTTAGATCTACGCTAATTTTTTCTGGCGATAATAGGTGAAATATTTTTCTGATCGCAATTTCCTGTAGTAAAGGCATTGGGATTCACTGGTGATACATATGTGTCAAAAAGTAATGCTTCATGAACTGCCATTCTGTGTAAGGTAAAGCTACAGAAACTTTTAGATTGTGAAGACTGTATTAGGCTTGTGGCACATTGCTCCGTTCCATTCCGTTTCGTCCTGTTCCGACTACTGACGGCAACGGATGGTCTGGCGTATATTACTTTCGTCGCTAACCATGTCAGTCGGCTCTGCTGACTTTCAAATTGATCACACCCAAATTGGCAATTGGTGATCACACCCAATTGGTCTCTTTGTAGTGACCTTAAGTAGGTAATTAAATAGAAAGTCCTAGTAAATTGGATATTAATTCTTTACGCTCGGGCAGGATGAAGTTTAAATCCAGAAGCACAACACCTTTCTCCTACTGAATAGAGACCCGAACCTATTACAGCTGCCTTCTGGACTTAAATGTGCATAATGACAGAGCGTAAAATATTAATAATGCCTAACTTACTAAGACTTTTTGTTTAATTACCCACTTAAGGTAACTACATTGCCGATTTGGGCACGATCAAGTTGAAAAGCTCAGCGGAGCCAGCTTGAAACGGTTAGCTATGGAAGAATGTGTGCCGAACCAACCGTTAATATCAGTCGTCGGAATGGGAAGGACCGGAGTAGTGTGAAACCAGCCAACGGGAGGTGTGTATAAACCTTTCTGATGCGATCAGTTTTAACTGAAAGGATTCTGCCTTAACAATCCGTCCTTCAGCCGACAGGCCGACACGGAACGGGACGGAGCAGTACATGCAGCTCCTACAATTTATAGGCTTTTAATCCAAACAGAAATGTGACGGCCTGTGCCGTGACGTGACGTAACGGAACGGAGTGAAATACTACAAGGTTTACTGAACGAATAGAACGTAATCGTACATTTATGTAGTTCCGGTCGGTATTTTCTTGCATTTGTTTCTCAGAAGGGCTTGTTTGTGAGTGTTGTTTATAGAGAAGTTTGCCATATTAAGAATCTGTGGCTGTCTTGAACTGATCTTAGTTCTCTGGAGGATCCCAGAAAAGTATAAATTAAAACGCAGTCAAGTTTCGAACGGAGTTGGATCAGGATAAAATGTTCTTTAAAATGTACTGATTTCGGCATTGTAGAAACAATAACTGTGGTTATGCATGTTCCAATTTTTGTGTTCAATGGAATGCCTTCAACATTAATCACCTACATGACTGCTTGTATGTGTCTTCCCAGACTAAACACAAGAAGATCACGATAATGCCACGCTATATCATCTCCAAGCTCATCATCTTTAGCCAACTCCAGCAAAGCAGCAAAGAAAACAGATATCCCATCACATTGTCTGCATACAAAGGCCTGTTTCTTACTTGCCATTGGTAAAAGGAGTTGAATCACCCAAATACAAAATAATCTAGTTATGCATTGAATTGAAATCACAAGTGCGACAAGCGTTTGTTCTGCTCATTTTTTATATTTTTTGATCGGTTGTGTGTGCATTTACCAACTTTCTGCCTCAAGAGAAACAAAAAAAAACATAGCTATGAATCTGTATGGCTTGATTGGCTAACGGGAACCCCGAGGCATCCATCAGAAGGACCCATTTCACACGTATATCGTGTCTAGAGGCTGCATTCGACATGATAGAGGATATGCAAGACGACCAAAACTGTCATGTTTGGCATTTGTCGGACGGGTAGCAAAAAAACAAACCTTAATCACAATACATGAAAACGCTAGCGATTTTATAGTGTCGTATTCTAAGATTTGTTTGTTTACTTACTGTTAAAACTTCACTGCAAGTTTCCAGTGGACACCGAATTATTCCCATGCCAGAGCCTACATCGTCCGTTAAATCTGGATCCCCTATAAGTAATAATTATTGCATTACGTTTTAGGCAAACCAGAGCGACAGCAACTTCTTTCAATACATTCTCGTTGCCAACGAATCAGAAACTAAACGATGAAACAACTGGCTTTCAGGTAAAGAAAAACGCCTACAAAGAAGTTAACAGTTGGATCCCTGCAAATTGGATGATTGAAACAAAAATATCAAATATTTCGAAACAACAAGAAATTGATTTCATTTTCGAATGATCAAATGTAAAAACAAACACAATATTTAACACAGCAGAACCAGTTTACCTAAGAGCATGGAGGGTGATCTAATCTTGCAATACCACAGTTCCATTTTTTATTTTCTTTATTTTGTCACCTTTGAAGATAAATCCATATTCGTCACATTTAAAAATCAAAGATGAAATTTTCTGTGAACACGGCAATGGCCAGATAAACTATTTTAAGAGACTTTGCAGTGCGATAATTTTTTTTGATAACATTACTACAATCAGTTCCAAGTAACTGTGGCATATCTTATTTTTTTCTTTGTTATTAAGAAGTTGTTTGTTGTGTTCCAAAACGATCATATGGTTACGGTTTATCACATTTGTAATGAAAATAAAAAATGTCACAAGATGACCTAATTTTGTAAGCAGTACATTAATTGACTTTGTTGAAATACAAAATGTAAGTTTACGAAATGTGTATAGACTCATTCCGAAGTCTACAGGCAGTAATCTAATGATAATTTTCTTAAAATTTTTGGCTAGCACCATGTCCAAAGTATTGAAACAATGTTCCAATAAAATTGTTCGTTAAATATATGGCAAATTTCAATGCTTAACTTCAGTCGTTCGGGATAGTTTCTTCTAAAATTTCTCTCTCTGACCATTTCCAAACCCTACACTCAGAATTCTATGAAAGTTTGTCATAACATTTCTAGCTACGGCCATTTTAACGCCCACAGTCAGTTGGCCTGTTGGCCATTCCAATCCTAAAGAGTACTGTAGTCGATAAAGTTTTCCCTAAACTTTCTGGATTTGACCATTTCAGTCCTACAGTTAGTCTTCTGACAAAGTTTCTCCTAAAACTTCCTGCTATGTCAATTTCAGTCTACAGACAGTGTTCTGATAAAGATTCTCTAAAAAATCTAGCAGTAATTAGTGATAGTGGTACGGACAACAACAAACAATAAACCAAAGCACAAATTGAAACAATTTCTACGACTCTGATAGGTGTTCAATTATTTCGAAAGTAAAGAAAATGCTATAGGACAATAGCGAAAATCATACTGATTTAAGTGTATCGTAAGTTTTAACAGTTTTACACGGTTTTTTTCTTCTCAGACAATAAAGGTGCATTGTGTTTCAGTTTATATATAAGGATTTCCCGTCCGGGTGAGTAACACGAGTTACGAAGATATGCAATATGAATAACCGTTATTTTTAAAGCTTTTTAGTGTAATAAATGGAAAATGGTTTAAATTGTTTATATTTCCCTATGTTAAAACAGGAAATATTTCTTTTCATACATTACAGAAGACCAAGAGCTAAGTAAATTGTAACCTACTAAATGAAGCTTCTTTTCAGGGTTGACCGAGTTTAAAGGAGACGTGCGATATCAAATTTTTTTATGGGGTTAAGTAATCAAACCCAATTTCTTTTAGTTTTTAATAATTTTTTAGGCGTACATCATCAGAAGCAAGCAACATTTTAAAATTTCTTTTATATTTTAGAAGTAACAAGAAGTCCCAGAAGAAGTGTGACACGCCCTTTGTTTCAAGCTTGAAAACCGCCGATCTTCATTGGGGTTGTTGATTTGTATAGGCCATATTCAGAGCCAATGTAGAACACATGCACAGTTCAGCCAGCAGTAAGTCTGGCAAGAAACTTGGGTAGAGTCGTTTTTTTTTGGCTACAGATGAGATCAGCTTTTTCAGGTAGCTAGGTTAACAACCTGAACAAGAGTGTCACTAAGACCATACCCACAACAATTATCTGTAGGCCTAGACGAAAAAACATAATGCGGCCAACAGATTAAACAGCTAGGGATGACGTGTGAGCAGCAATAATGAAGAAAATTCAAGTATCATCTTGAGCCTGGGAATTTGAAGCTAGGGTTCTCGGTTGCACCTCTAATGCACTACAGTTCACTATACAAACTCGACACTATCAAGATCACTCCTAATTTAATAGTTTAGATTGTTACTAATTAAGATTTGTTTAACTGAGGACGAGTAGGTATTGTAAAACTGAATGACTTACCAAGGTTAACATTCAGACATAATCCTTGATCTTGATACGAGTCTTTGAATTTTCCCGTCGTGTTAAGTTCTTTCAGCTGCAATTTTAGTATTTATAACACTGGTAAATAACACTCAGGTGTGAACACAAAACAAACTCCCGTCAAAGCATCCAGAGATGGTGTTAAAACCAGTCAAAGTGGATGTTACGAAGAGAATTCCTTTATTTCCCCTATCACAACCTTACCCTCTAAGACTGTATTAATGGGTTTTTCTTGGGAAACTCGTGCAAACTGCTGGAGGTCCTCTTAGTCATCCACCACTTTCTAAACTTGTACAATTTCGAGAAAAATATAAACAACGGCCTGTCTTCACATTAGCACGATGTTTACTATTCCTGCAACCAATATCTTATTTCCATAAAAATTAATAAATAAAAAATAAAAAAGTTATTTAGGTTGGTCCGTTGTATTTCGACACAGATGGAATGTGTTTCCTCATCTGCAACTTTGTATTTTTAATTTACAGATGCATTTAATTTAGATGATCAGATTAACACAGAAAAAAAACACTAAATTGTTCTTGAATCATCTCAAGTAGCAGCAGGTTCATGGAATGGCTTTTGATAGTCATGTAACTGTTATCCATGTCAGTACAATATCCCTCCAGACAGAATCTCCCAGAAAATTACCCCCATTAAAATCCCCTAGACAAAACATCCCCTGGAGAATTGCCCGCTGGGACAATATGCACTCTACAATAATAATTCTCCCGCAAAATAAGGCAACATAAAATTAAAATACAATCATTTAATAAAAGAAATTTACTTCAAAATTAAACCTAATTGCACCACCTACCCTTTATAAGAATTCTAGTTCTTGAAAATGAGGCAATATAAAATTGAAATAAAATCATCTATTTATTTGTTTGTGCATTGGAATAAAACCATAGTAAATTTAGCTTTAGAATTAGGCTTAATTGTACCGCCTACCCTTTACAAGTAGGCTAGTTCTAGAAAATAGGGCAAAATAAAATAAAAACACAATCATTTATTTATTTGTTGAAATAAAAAAAAAACGAATATAGCTTCAAAATTAGGGCTAATTGTACCTCCTACCCTTTATAAGTAGGATAGTTCTATCCACCTAATTATACTACCTACCCTTTGTAAGTAGGATAGTTCTATCCACTTAATTATACTACCTACCCAATATAAATTAATATTAAAAAACGCTTAAGCGTATAAAATACGGATGTAAGCCTTAAAAAAACTTAAACTTAAAAAGACATGTAAGCCATCAGCGTCGCCCTAAAACGTGTAAAAGAATCTCCAGCGACCCAAAAAACAAGCTGGAGCTTCTTTT
>JAHWFP010138337.1:0-28798 GCA_023313725.1 Lithobius niger | reverse complement strand
AGAATTTTAATTTTATGTTTTATAGTGACTAAAATGGTAGGAAATTAACAAACCAACTTAGTGGTGCAATTTATTTTAGCCTCGAATGTGAGAATTTTGTGTATTAAACTTACTGAAACTACTAATTTGCGTATTCGCCTTTTTTTTTTAGGATAAGCTCAAGTCATTGATTGAAAATAGTGCAGCTCACAAAGAAGATTCTGAATTAATGCAGCATTTGTGGAAAAACTGTGGAGAGCAGATTTTTAGCCTCAACGATAAAGTAAAGCAATTAGGATTTGCAGACAAGGTATACATAACTTAAAACATTTTGCCGTTTGATTGGCAGTTGAACGGTAATGTAAGGCCGTGAAAAAATAATCTTTGCTTCTCGAGAATTTTGTGAGTTTACAAAAGTGACCTGGTGACAAGGGTTTTAATTTTTATTTCATAATTCAGAAGTTTTTTTTGGTAATTTTTTTCCAAGTAACAATTTTGCTGTTTATAAAAAAAAAACAGTCAATTTGCAATAAAAACAAAGTACTACACAGATATAGAGCAGTTTAAGACCTGAAAGTTGGATACGCACCGTAATATCGTGTATTCTCATTCGTAGCATCCTTCCTCAACTGTGTTACTATTTGGGATCCTTCCCTGCCCTGCGGCGCTTTGTAACCTGTTGTTTTGCAGGTTATTTCCGTTTGGAAATGCATGCAAATTTGCGTCACTTCCACCCCTACTTGCCGTCCGTCCTGCCCTGTCTACTAACCCCCACTATTTCTTGCCGCTGGCGTGAACGGTTGTGTGATCGGCGACGTCGTTGTTATTGCGAAGGCAATGGCGAACAACGACTACTTCAGGTGGAACAACATAATGAACGACTACAAGCAAGGATGGATGCTGCGTTTCGTGGATGGTTTCGTAAAAAGGCGGGAAAGCAACGCCTGTTGGGAAGCGAATGGCCGCCGACAATGTTGAAGACGAGCGAGACAAAATGGCGGCTGGGGTAGACCGCGTCGGCCGACGTGGTGAGTACGATGTAGTTGATTAAAACGTTGGCTTTGTGCGATTATTGTATGATAGGGGAAAAATAACGTGGAAAGCCGTTATTTATCGTATGGCCAGGGAGCGTACGAATGGTGATAAGCCTACTAGTGCCGACACGTTGGTAGAGTGAGCGAAAATTCCACGTGAGGCGAAACCACGTGCAAAATTATTAAAATAATAATAATGAATACCACTTGGTGAAAAAGTGAGGCGGGCACTAGAAGCCGGCGGAGGGCTGTGGAGAGGAATAGGCTTAGGGAGTAATGGTTGTGCAAGACTCGTTGGGAAGTGGGAGGTTCGACTGGCGAGTGGAAAGTTGTTAGCCGGTCGGGCCACGGAGTGGTCGGTTGTTAAGCGCATCGGCGTAGGCCTTGAACGCGAGGTCTTGTGGTGCTGGTTTGGGCGTATGCGACGTTGACATGCGTTGCACGGTGAGTTTGTGAGAACGAATGCCATCTTGCAGACGAGGGGCTGGGCAGTGGTCCGGGCCGTGAATGCCGTCCGACGGACGAGGTATGCAGTAGGCCTAATGAGCGAGGTGTGTCGTAGGCAGAGTGATACATGCGAAAATTATAAAAATTTGGAATTTTGAGCCCCGTCGATCGATTGGGCGAACTCAGCGGCACGGATTGGGTGCAATTCGTGGTTGCGGTCGGTAACTGGGCCATGGCGGAATTCGGATATTTGTGGCTGTCATTGATATCAAATGAAAATGCGGACTGGCAGCTGTGGGAGGTGTCGAGTGGCTGGATTTAGGACACCTGGTTTGACCGTGAGCCGATTGGTTTGAGAAATTAAAATTTTTTTTGTACGTGCGATGGTGGCATTGGACATCCAGTGTGGACGATTGGCCCGGATTGAATTTAATTTTTTTATTAGTGTAACGGCGGATGGTACGACGGCTGAGGTGCTTGTAACACCCCCGACATCAGGTAGACTTTGGTCTTGTTAAAAATAATGCTTTCGGTGTTTTGTTGGTTTATGAAAGCACAGTCGTCGCCCGATGTAGGGAACGGAGAGAAAATATCCTATCAATTTAAGTAGGCTAACAAGTACTATTTTATGCGGTACGCGCTGCCACCAGGTGGAGTGACATTAATTGCAGAAAATCCTGAGTTAAGAATAAAAGGGGGTTTACATAATATTTTAACTCTACAATTAATAACTGGGTAAAAACAACTGTCGTTTAAAACGCTTGGTTTTATTTATAGACAGTGAGAATAAAAAGGCACTTAACATTTTATCACGTTTTTACAACTGAAAGCTTTTGAAAATAAAGCAACGAATTTACATTAATAAATTCAACCAACGAACTTTGGCGTTTAAGAAAACAGTTACCTTTCACATCAAGAAAGTTCACTCAGGTATGTTTTGAAGTGAACGATGGCCTTCATTAGTGAAGGAGCAGAGTTACCAGAATATTTTTCAGTGAACGAAGATATAACGTACGCAACTAGCGATCGGGAATAAAGAGCGGGAAAGATCAATGGCTTACCTGTAGGTCCATACGCAGCAGTCCTCTTTCGAAAAAGCGTTCCACAGATCGACTGGAGATCAGCTTATTCATGACTGCATACGAGCTGTAGGCCTACGAGGGATTTTTCTTGAATCTTTCGGGAGCTCTTCTCATCGACGTCCGTCGGCCATGCTGCTGACTGTCAGAGAGTGTGTGAAGCGCGTGACTTGATCGGGCGCTTCAACATTGTTGCCGCAAGACGTCAACAGTGAGCTTCCTTGAAGCCAAGAAACGCGACATACGCGCCGCGTCTCACAACATATCCCCCGCGTTCTGGCTTCACGAACGGAGTGAGGACCTTCTTCCTCCTTAGTGGGTTGCCTGACTCTCCTTTGAGTCAGACGCTCCCTGTCGAGATCTTTCTTTTCTTCTCGACCTGTTAGACTTGGTCTTTTCTTGGATTTTCTTGACTTCTTCGTCAAAAGCGTCCATCTGGTTGACCATCTCGTTGCGTTCGTCTGGTGATGCCACCAACCATCTGTCCATATAGTCGTCATGGTTCACCCTCTGAAGCATCACTCCGTCTCGTTTGAACCACTCGATTTTTAATCGGTTGTACTGCCCTACAACTTGCTTTGACGAGCGTAGAGTCGACCTCCTCTGCGGAGTGACTCCTTCTTCGAACTCCCTGCGTGCAGTTTGTATTGCCCTCTCCACAGTCTCCTGGAACTGGTCATAAACCGCAGGTTCCCCCACTGCCGCTCGATCAGTTGGTGTGTCCTGTGGGCCGGGCATCACTGGCACTTGAACTGGTGCTTGTTGTGGTGGTGGCACATTCACAATTGCTTGAGCAGTTTGCGTGACTTTTCTTTCCTCAGTCATATCGAGGCTTGGGCCCGGATCCATCCCTCTACAGGAATCCCTAGGGGTGTCCCAACCTTGCGTCACGTACTTCATGTCTCTCAAGTCCCTTTCAGTGTTTGTCTGGTAGCAAACATTTTCTTCGAACCTTACGTCCCGACTCTCTACTACCTTGCGTAGCTCGGGTACCCACAGTCTGTAGCCACTTCTTTTTACATCATATGCCACCAGATATCCAATCCTGGACCTAGCGTCCAACTTGTTCTGTGCGGGCTCAACAATTTTTACGTAGGCTTTGCATCCAAGTTTCCTAAACTTTGATACGTCGTTTATGTGGCCTTGCCAGCTGTGTATGGGGGATTCGACTGCTAGTCTTCCCACTCCTGCATTACGCAAGTAGCATACCGTCCGTACAACTTCTCCCCACAGGAACTTTGGGATACCACCCCCCCACTAACGTTGTACGGACTTTCTCCATCAATGTGCGATTCAGTCGTTCTGCGACTCCATTTCTTGTGGAGAATAGGGGTGCGTCTTAAGATGCTTAATGCCATTCTCTTCTAAATAGGCTTCGAAGAATCGTCCACAAAATTCTCCTCCATTGTCCGATCGGACGGCTTTTATCCTTTGCCCAGTCTCGGCTTCCACTTCAGTTTTCCAAGCCTTGAACTTTTCAAATACATCACTCTTTTTTTTCAACAGGATTACCCACGCTTGCCTCGTGTGGTCATCGATGAAGCTCAGATAGTATCCTCCCCATTCAACGTAGGCACAGGCATTGGTCCGCAAACGTCAGTGTGGATTAGCCCTAGTCTAGAGCTCGCTCTCTTGGACTTTTCTAGCCTTGGTAGTCTTGGAAAACGTCCGACCTGGCATGCATCGCATTTCTGACTTGGACGATGAATGTTGGCATCTTCTAGGCCACGAACTAATTCCTGTCTCTGCATACGTTTTATTAGTTCATAAGGCATATGACCTAGCCTTTCATGCCACCGGTGGAAATCGTTTCTTTCCGAACTTCTTTCTTCCCCCATAATCGATTCCTCACTCGAATTGATTTCTCTTCGTCCAAGATTTCTTTTCCCTTCTTGCATGTTTAATTTCTTTACTTGATGTTTCTGTGATGGTCCCTTTAATGGCGTCTCGACATCCAGAGGATACAGATTATCCCATCGTCTGTTAATGTCCAGCATGAGTCTCCCATTAGGGTCTTCCACCGTACATCTGTCATCCGGGAACGTCACTCTACACTTCGCCTTTTGTAGAATTCCAACGGATACAACATTAGTCTTTAATGTCGGTACATGGTAAGCTTGTACAAATTCAATACACCTGCCTTTCACCACTAGCACTATAGTCCCTACCCCCGTGACTGCGAATGGAGTATCGTCGGCTGTCAATGCATACCTATTTTTCATGACTTTATACTTTGTGAAGTCATTCCTGTCGTTTGTCATCACCACCGAAGCTCCCGAGTCAATAATCCACTCGTTCCGGTCATTGGGATTTCTCTTCGATGACTGCATTGCAACCTTCGAAATCCTGAACCACAGGTTTTAGTTGCGTTGGCCTGACCTCTTATTCTTGTTGTCCTGCGATGACTCACTGTCGCTTGACTTGCTCCTGTTGTTTCGCCGCTGCAAACAATCTCGAGCGTAATGGCCTCTTCTGTTACAGGCGTAACACTTGACACTTGACTTGTCCTTTGCCGCTCTCTGAATATTATTCTTCTTAGTCTTCTTTTGCTTCACAACTAATGTGCACTTCACCTCATCATCCACTACACTCGGGCGATCCCACCTTGAAGATCTGCGCTCGTCTTCTAACAAGAAGTTTTATATGTGGTCTGGATTGAAGTTTGCTGCATCAAGAGAATCTGTTGCTCTAAGAACGTCATTATATTCGGCTGGCAAACCACACAACATCAATAACGTGACAAACTCGTCGGATATTGTAGGATACTGTGTCATCTTGGCCACCCTAACTAAATCTCTCATTCTAGTCAGATAGTCAGACAGTCTCTCATTAGTCATCATCTTACAACTAATTAGGTCCTTAAATACCGTAATCTTCCTCATCCGTGTGACAGCGGCATACTTTGCTTTTAAGTCATCCCACAGCTTTTTCGGTTCCACTACGTCTCTGTAGTTCCGCTGTATTGACTGCTGCAACGTGATGAAGAGCACTCGCAAACACTTCGTATTTTCTTCTTCATACTTCGGCAAATTTGCTTCCCCAGCTGCAGGTTTGGTAGCTGTACCACTAGCATACTTCCATAAAGCTTTTTCCTTAAGTAACAGCTTCGTCGAGAAGGACCAATCGAAGTAGTTTTGCCCATTGAACCTCTCTATTCCGAAAGCATGGGTGTTGTTTACTTCTGCGTGGCCCGCTATTTTTCTTGCTTCCGTTTTCGGGTTTTCCCCAACGCTTGGCGTCCGTCAGAATAAAAACGTTGATTCCCTTTTGGTAAAATAATAACGTATTATTTCTCTTCAAAATTAATAGTGATCAATCTTCAACAACATTTTATCTGGATTTCAGTCGTCTTGAAAACCGAAACTGGCCGTCGACGCTCAACTTCACGAATAGCGTTAAAAACCAAGATGGCGGCTCACGTAAACAAACATCGGCGCTCCGAATACAAATTCAAAATTCCAAGCCATTTTTAATCGTTTCCCCTACGAGCTCTATTCCCCTCGTAGAAATCGCTTACGTTACGTTTCAACTACGTTAATTACAACGTGGGAGGGACCCATAACCTTCTGAAGTGAACGATGGCCTTCATTAGTGAAGGAGCAGAGTTATCAGAATATTTTTCAGCGAACGAAGATATAACGTACGCAACTAGCGATCGGGAATAAAGAGCGGGAAAGATCAATGGCTTACCTGTAGGTCCATACGCAGCAGTCCTCTTCCGAAAAAGCGTTCCACAGATCGACTGGAAATCAGCTTATTCATGACTGCATACGAGCCGTAGGCCTACGAGGGATTTTTCTTGAATCTTTCGGGAGCTCTTCTCATCGACGTCCGTCGGCCATGCTGCTGACTGTCAGAGAGTGTGTGAAGCGCGTGACTTGATCGGACACTTCAACATTGTTGCCGCAAGACGTCAACAGTGAGCTTCCTTGAAGCCGAGAAACGCTACATACGCGCCGCGTCTCACAACATGTTTCAACCTCCTAATATAAAAAACAGCAAGTTACAATTATGCCTACAGTATGTTGTTTGCTCAAACTCAACTAAACTTCCAGTTAAATCTGAACTAGATTGGCTCAACGGGAGCACTAGCAATTTAAGCAGGACTTTCACTTAAATTAAATTCATTAAAATAAGTAAGATAGACTTGGTTTTTAGGAAGGGAACCACCCTGACGGTTATGACTAACTAAGCTAACAAACTGCTGATGTACGAAGTTAAATCATAAATTTATCAAACTAGGAGTTGCCTTTAAAATTAAACTATGAATTTAGATTTGGGGTCCTAAATAAAAACTTTAAATTTTAAACTACACGATACGAACCACAACCATAGTGCCCGGCATGGCAACATTCGGACGGCATCGTTCCTATCCCGATCGGCGTGACCACCTGCTAGCTTGAGATCTGTGAGCTGTGCTAACGATTGCCTCCTGGGGCTGAGTTCTATACCTGATACTTGGCCAGCAGGTAGAAGGAAAGCGCGGACCTGTAGGAGAGCGACCGGGGGGGGGTTAAACCTTGGGAGGAGGAGAGACATGACCAAAACCGGCCAGGCTGTCACTACCGGAAGTAGGTAGGGCAGCTTTGCACTCTGAGTGGTAGGGGAATTGAATCCTGTCATCTGGTTGGAAGGGAATATTGGCAATGAGAAGAGCAAAGGGAATTGCCGACTTGTGAATTGAGAGACCTTAGGAACTGAGTTTTGAACTCACAACGTGAATAGGCCTATAAATTAAAATTACGATATTATGTATCGCAACTATTGAAGGAGGGGGGAAGACGAAGTGTTTTGCACAGAATATTTGTTATTGACTATGGAAAACAGATCTTTTAACTGGATTGATTTAATAGAAGGATGGGCAAGCTAGAATTGCATTGGGAACTGTTGGGTGGTCACCCTTGGCGATTTTCGCATTACTATTTACAAACAAAAACAAAAAGTGGCATCCGGTAAAATTGCCGTAAAATATCTTTTGAATGTCGAGCACGTGGTTGGGTTCAGGGGGCAAGTGAAAATGTCAAAAGATTAAATAATTACCTTAGTGAAAAAATACTAAAACGTATTTAAAATTGGGGCATTAACTTTGCAGTGGCAGAACTTAGTTAACATGGAAGTGGGAAATTTGTCATATAATTGTGCGCGCTACAAACCACATAAAAAATATCACAATTGCAAAGTTCACATCCTATTTATGAAGTTAAGTACCTTTGCAAAGGAAGCCCCTCCTATTCCACAACTAATCTAAACTATGTCGGCTTTATGCCTGTAAAAATGGAATAGAAATGATTACACTTGTACAAGTGAGTTGGAGTTACGATGACCGGAAGTGTGTGCGTCGCGGCACAGTTTGGCGACTTTTTCTTAGGCTTGTAGCTGAAGAACCAGATAGAAATTTTGAGTTCTGTTTTCGCAGAATGGAAGTATAAAGTTGTGGCTATTAAAAATTTCTATGATGGGCCATTTCTGTTGGTAACTCCTGGAGATTCACTGGTCTGAAGTTGGAGGTCGGACAAGTCAAGGGTGGGGGGCGCCATGACTTGGAAAAAAAAAATAAGAGTTCGTGAAAACGAGGTTTCACGGAGGTTTTTTTGACAGCTGGTATCCTCTCCAAAAGGGTTTTAGGCCAAAAACCCCTTATATTGGTTTTATTGGACCGCCGGCGGAGTAGTGAACGCAGGCTGGGCGCGAATTAATTTCTGACCGTTTTTGTAATCTGGGCAAATGGCTGACTGGCTCATTTCACCTCGGGCGTCGGATTTATAGAAATCCGCTATGCATACCTGATGGGAGAATGGCGGGTGCGGACGTTGCGAGATGTATATGTTGATAGGCATAACAATTTTAATTTTTTTATTTTGGGAGTATGCTGCCGTTGTTACGTGATGTACGGGTCTGTGCTGTGGACCGGTTCGATATTGCTTCACTGAAGCTAGCGGGTGCATGCATTTTGAGGTCGTTGTGGCTGCAACGAGGTGTGGGAGGCACCGTACTGTGCATGTGTGAAACGAAAGTGTCGACGCTGACTGTTAGGGGCTGGGTTAGCATCTTGGACACAGGCCAACCTGGTTAGGTGGTTCCAGGGGTCGGAATCGGTTGAACAGGTTGAAGCGTAGTCGGCCTTGGTAGTGGCAAAGGCTGGGTGATCGGTGGCTTCGAGTGAGTGGCACACGGAGGACCCGGCAGTGACGCGGTCTACCACTGCGTCTAATTGCGGGGCGTTGCTTTGTTTCCAGGCGAGGAAGACAGCCTTGCAGGTGGATGTGTGGGAATGGTTAACACTGCTGGATGCGGTAGGGTTCCAAGTGCGTCTGCAGGGTGCACGGGCAGGCGGTTCCGGACGTTGTGGCGTCTGGAGTGTACATCAATGAGCGTACGGCGGAATGAGTTCTGCGGATTCGGTATGCTGGTTCTAATACGGACAGGCGCATATGGGATGTGTTCTGGAGGCAATGTACAGTCCAGGCGTCGGCAGGGCGACGGGTTACCTCGCCAGTGCAGAGACGAGTTTGGCGTTCGACTCTACGACTATCATCGGAGTTGTTCGGGGCGTCTACGCCCGGGTAGGGGTGCCCAACAGGATTTGGTTGGCTCCAAGGCAGCGGCACAGCTGCAACAGTTCAGGTCGTGGGGCAGGTGACCCGGTGTAGGGATGATGGACTCCTTCGGGGTGTCGTGGACCGGGAGGTGCTCATAGCTGGTTCCCACGGGCCCTCTCCTGGACGAGTTTGTACGCCGATCCCCGGACAAGGCAGTCTGGTGGGCAGTGATCGTGACTGCCCTGGTTCAGTCTGCTGCAAGCGAAGCGTGGAGCTGGACAGTGGGGGTTGCCCACCCGAGAGGGTCTCCTGGTGGACCCTTGTGCAAACAGGACGGGCGCAGGTTTCTGGGGCCGGTGCGTCGGTACAGTGGACGTCGACGGATGTGCGCACCGACTGCAAAATTTAGTGGGGTAAGATTCCGTGTCGTAGGACTAGCCCGTTTTTGATCTATCCCAAGTAGTAACACAGTTGAGGAGGGATGCTACGAATGAAAATTGAAGATACTACCAGAGAACTTGTTCTCGCAGGAGAATCTAAGTTCTCAGAGTAGAATGTGTTACGTTGAGTACCCTCCCGCCTCCCTGCTACGGACTCTTACCTGCGCATGCTGCGAGCGAAAAGAGTGGAGGTTAGTAGACCGGGCAGGACGGAGGGGAAGTAGGGGCGGAAGTGACGCAAATTTACATGCATTTCCAAACGAAAATGACACAAAACAACAGGGTACAAAGCGCCGCAGGGCAGGGAAGGATCCAAAATAGTAACACAGTTTCGTCGGATTCTACTCTGAGAACTTAGATTTTCCTGCGAGTTCTCTGGTAGAATCTTCAATTTTGCTCAAAACTGCTCGAGACACAAAACAATAACACAATCGCCTCAAACTCCAATACAAATATTTGACCAGGAGGGTTTTGGGTCACCGGGAAAGGGCCTGAGAAGCACAATTATGTTTTTTTGCGGCCTAAGAAAGGGTTTCTTTATGCTGCAAAGTACAATACCTGTCAATTTTAGCATTGTTGTCTCGACGATGCTGTCCTTGCCTTGAGACTTAAGTTCTCGATGGCCGCCTCAGCTACCCGATCGCACGTGCGCAATCCTCCCTATAAAAATGGAAACTCCCGTGGGTTTGCCATCTCTTTGTCTCAAGCCGCCGTTGCGGCTTCTGTTGCTTCCTTGGATTCCTTCGTCCCGTCCACGAGCCCATTTGCCGGGCCCCACCGCCCCCTGCCAGCTTGGATTACGCCCCACCATGCGACAAGGCGTGTCGCCCTGGACTGACAAAGACGACATTCCTGGGTCGTCTGGGTCACCCTTTCTTCCTCACCTTCGTCGGCAATTCATTTCCCCCGACTCGGATCATCATGCCTTGTAGACTTATCATTACCCCAACTTGCCGTTACCCCGATGTGGTGGCCGAACCTACGTTCGGATTACCTTCCCGCCAACACGACAGTGTCCTGTGGCCTCCTGTCGTTTCGATGGATTGAAGTCATCGTGGCTCCCTTCCCGTTGTCTCCCGGGATCGTCCCACTTTTTGTCGCCATCCTCGTTACGCCTCAACCGACGCGACAGCGCCTTGTGGCCTCCTGTCGTTCCGATAGTGTGAAATCATTGTGGCGTCCTTCTCGTCGTCTCCCGGGCTCGTCCCTCGTCCGGTCGTCGTCCTCGTTACGCCCCAGCCGACGCGACTTGGCCTGGAGGCCTCCTGTCGTTACGGTGAACTGATGTCATTGCTCCCCGCCACCTAGTCCTCCTCGTCGTCTTCGGGAATCGTCCCACCCATGAACGGCATCCTCCACACGGCCAAACCGGTACGACAGTGCCTCTCGCCCTACTGTCATCACATTAGCTAATGTCATCGTGGCTCCCGGGTCCATCCCACTTCGGAACGACGGTCTTTCTCGTCCCATCTGGCATGACAGCGCCTTGGGGTCTCCTGTCGTTGCGGTGAATTGAAATCATTATAGTTCCCTTCTCGTGACTCCCTGGTTCGTCTCACTCGTCCAAACCGACTCGACAGCGCCTTGCGGCCTCCCGTCGCTACGGTGGATTGAAATCACCGTAACAACCGGGCTTGTCTCACTCAGTAACGGCACTCTCCTTCGTCCAACCGGTACGACAGCGCCTCGTGGCCTCCTACGTTGCGGTGAACTGAAGTTATCTCGGCTCCCATCAAGCTCCCGGGATCACCCCACTCTGAAACAGTACTTTTCTTCGTCCCAGTCCGCACGACAGCGCCTTGTGGCCTCCTATCGTAGTGGTGGATTGAAATCATCGTGGCTCCCTTCCTGTCGTTTCCCGGGATCGCCCCACTCATGAACTGCTTCTTCCTCGTCCCAGCCTACACGACAGCACCTTGTTGCCTCCTGTCCATTCGGTCAATGGTAGTCATCGTAGCTTACGGGATCGCCGGGAACGTTATAATCCCAGCTAACACGACAGCGCTTATTTGCCTCCTGTCGTCACGGGGATTTGAAGTCGTTGTGGCTCCCTTCCTTACGTCTCTTGGATTCATTTCACTCCCGTAGGTGCCGTCACTTCGTCCCAACCGACACGACAGCACCTTTTGGCCTCCCTTCGTTTCGAAGGATCTCAGTCGTCACTCCCGGAGTCGCCTCCATCGCGAACGGCAACCTATCCACGCCCCGAACGGCACGACAACGCCTGTTGTTGACGCGCCAAGTTGGGTCGCCGGGGATTCCTTCCTATTGTTTCCCAGGATCACTTCACCCGCCGGCACGACAGGCCCTCTTGCCCACCCCTTCGTTACGAGGAATGGCGGTCGTCCCGGCTCCCTTCCTCGCATCTTCCGAGGCCACTTTAGACTCCTTCCTTCACCGGTCTTTGCCCCATTCATTTTCCTCCAGAGGTGTCTTCACTCCACCTCGCTCCCCGGTTCCCCGACTGTCGTTTGGAAAAATTGGAATTCTTCCCGAAGATGAACAATGCTTCCGCCGCTCATCCTCGTGCTCTTGCTCACTTCGATCTTGGCAGCCGTTGGGCATCCGCCCTCGACCTCGCCGCGCCTACCCGTCCGACACCCGCCCTCGCCATACCCACTGTCGCATCGACTGACTCTCCACTCCTCCCGGGCCAGCGCTCGCCGCCCCACTGAATCTGTTGTCGCTTCGACAAGTCCTTCAAGCCGCCCAAAAAAAAAAAAACTCCTACCGAGCTGCCAAGCGCAACCTCCGCCAAGCGTCGCTCGCCCTCTCTCCGGAACGACACTCACCGCTCGACCTGTCGTCCACCACCACCCGTTTACGATATCGCTCGCCGCTACAAGCCAACCCGCCAAATCACTCCCAAGGTCCGGTTAGCTCTACTCATCCACACATTGCCGCCCCTCCGAACTTCCGACACGCTCGTAACGTTCTCGGCGCCCCCCCCCCCAACCAGGTCATCTCCATACTGCCTTCGCACCAACTTTTGTTGTCTCCTCATCCCAGCAGCTGCACTCATGCACCCTCGCTTCGACACGCAGCGTCACTCACCCCACGACCGGAAGTCTGCATCCCCAAATCGCGGCTCCCTCCGTTCACTGTCGCTTCCGGGGGTTTCCCGCCTTTTCACGCATCGCACCTGCTGCTTCTTAGCGTTCCCTGCACCCTGTTTTTTTTTTTCGACCATGGTAAGGTTGAAACGAGCCCAAAGTTTCCCTGAGGAAGACTCCTTCCTGGGAAGACTTCCCTTAATCGAAGACCCAGGCTCATGCTCCTGCCCAGGCCTCCGGAATCCGGCACGCCGTGACCCCCATCGCACGGTGTGCCAATTTCACCGTAAGTGTGACTATTTCAATCTTCCATGTCCTACGTGCGTCTCCATCCCATTGGCCGAATGGCGCACCATCGCTGTATCTCATCAAGCTTCTGCTCTACGCAAACGACAGCGCAATCAAAGGAATTACCTCCTCAAGAAGATTAAAATGGATCGCCCACCCAGTTTACCTTCCAGTGCCACAATTTCAACTTCTCCGCATCCAGATTCTTCACCCCTTCTTACGTCTGTTTTGACTAAAAACACACTCTTTTCGATTCCTGTGACACCCAGTAAATCCGAAATGCCATCATTTGGATCTCCGGCTTCCGACGCCTCTTGGCTCAGGGAGCCCATCGAACACTCTTCTGCGGCTCCATCCACCGTGACTTCTGAAGACAATTCTTCACCTCTGGAATCTCCAGTAAAACAAACTGAGCCCTCTCCAACGCTTTCACCGGGTCTCGACACCCCGTCCTCACCCCTTGGGGAGGCTCCACCCTGCACCGATGACACACCGGCCGACGAAGCCTACGTCATCCCTATGACACCCAGTTCCCCACGGAAACCTTCCATAATTCCGGACTCACCCGACGCCACCCCCCTTTGACTTAACGCACCATGATAACCCCGTTCAGACCCCACACTCCTATTGCACTATGGAAACCTCTCCGTCGATCGATCATGTAAGACTATTTACATCTCTGAAACATAAACTTCACCTCAACGAAAGGGCCAAGCGCCAATTCGTTAAGAACTACGAAAAGGTCAAACCTCTCCTCGATGCAACCCAATCGCATATTGACCTCTTGACCTCCCAGGTAGCTTCTCTTTAGGGCTGAAAACCTGAAACTACTGAACTCCTCAGCCCTTCAATCCCCAGGTTCACAACGTGCTTCCCGCCTGTCATCCCCACCACCCATGGCCTGTCATCCCCACCACTCATCTTTGCTCCATGGATCCTAACCGGTTTAACCTTGGACAAACACAACAGGCCGTCCTACAAACACCCCAACCGCCTCCGACACCCCCTGCTGGACCTCCGCCCGACAGACCCCAGACTTCCAATTTCTTCCTTTCCTTCGAGACCCGTTGTCGCCACCCCCCACTACGGGCCCCTCAAAAACATATCTTCTTCCACCAACGCCAACTTCGACACTTCTGACCTCACGCTCCACACCAACTTGTCCGAGGCTTGGGACTCTCCTCACCGCTAACATCACGGATTTCCCAATCCATTCCTTTTCCCTTTGGCAGTTCGATGACGCCGAAACCTTCACCCCTATGCACCCCCTTATGACGCAACTCTCAAATCACAGGACGTCGGAACTACCATGTGATCTCTGCCGCCACAAAGCCAAGGGGTACCATTTCGGGATCCACAACACCCCCCACTAAAAATTACGGACCACCGTCTCGGCCTTGCGTCCCACACCACTTGATCTTAAAGGAAACCCCGGCTTCCGACCTACCCAAGGCCGCTCTCAAAATTACGTCACTACTTATCAATTGACACCAAGAACTTTATCTCTGCACAACCATGTTTTATTCCGTTCACCACTGTGCTCCAATCCAAGCCTACATTGTGATCCTCACCCTTCAAAAACAAAAAAAGAACATAAATATTCAAACACTACTTTCGAAAGACCTTGAAGCTCATCAAGTCACAAACCGAGATGTCATCACCAAGTTTTCGACATGGAAAGGTAAAACACCAATTCTCTTATTTTCATGTCTCCTTCCCTTCCTCAGTTCAAAAAAAAAAAAAATGTAAACATGTAAAGGGAACTGTCTCGTTTGGCCCGGGAACTGTCTCGTTTGGCCCGGGAACTAACCTCCTTCAAACCATTCCAAACGAGACACCAATGCCGGCCTCAGCACCCCGGGGTACTCAGCCAAAGGTGCCCGCCACCTAATTTGACGAGGTCAGCCTGTCAATGCTAAAATTGACAGGTATTGTACTTTGCAGCATAAAGAAAGAACATTTTGCCGGCCCCCAGCCAGGCCGGCTAAAAATGGTTTCTTTTGCTGAAAAGTACAATACTTTTAGGCCCACCCTGCCTTCCCTCAGGTGTCACCTTTGACATAACTTGAGACATAGAGATGGCAAACCCACGGGAGTTTCCATTTTTATAGGGAGGATCGCGCACGTGCGATCGGGTAGCTGAGGTGGCCATCGAGAACTTAAATCTCAAGGCAAGGACAGCATCGTCGAGACAACAATGCTAAAATTGGCAGGTATTGTACTTTTCAGCAAAAGAAACCATTTTTAGCCGGCCTGACTGGGGGCCGGCAAAATGTTCTTTATACAGCTTTTTTCTACCATTACGGGACATGTCATTCAGTCATTGGCTTCTTTGCCTGAGCAGTCTGCTTCTTCGATGAACAGCTTTAAGGCTAAAATGAAGAGGCATGGCTCTCCTCTTAAACCATGAGCGTGGCGCCATCACATTTTTTTTTGCCTTTTTTTTAGGTGGGGGGAGGGGTGAATGTTTAATTTACTATTGAGCACTATTTTTTTTTATGAATTGTATGGTTACATAAATATGTTTCTACTCGTCGGTCGAAAATTTCTACCTGTAAATTTAATTGCATTCAGTTCCTGAGTGCTCTATAAGACTTAGGTTTTTTCGCTCTCTAGAAACGCCCAGTGCGCAACCCTACCGCGCATGCGTCACCATGCGTGGCCCTCCTATAATTGCAGATGGTTTGCCCATGGCAGACATCTCTTTTCCTCAAGCTCTGGTTGCTGCCGGATCGCTCTTGAAGACTCTCCAGCAAGACTTTCGCCTCTAGATCATCGCTCGGTTGAAAGTGCCGAAGATCCTTCGTCGAAAGTGCCCTGAAAACAACCACCACGACTCTCATCGAAAGCCGATTCAACTATACATCTTTCGACGATGAAAGACCGAAAGCCCTACATCACTTTCTTGACCTTCGCCGCTTTCACCACTTTCATCACTTTCGCCCAAGATGGCCGCCGATTCATCTGCAAGCCCTCCACCTGAAAACCCAAGTATCGCCGCCCTTCCCTTACCAACTCGACCATCGACTTCGACGACGCTTCAGCATTCAACTGCCTCATCGATTCCCTGTGGCCAACACCAACTTTCGCCTAGCTCCTCATCTTCTGTTTAAGTTTCACCTGTCAAAGATTCAACCAAGCCGATTGACCTTTCATCATCCGCACTTCATCAACCCAACGATCTTTCACCCAAAGAAATCCATTGCCTCATGGACAAAGACATCAAGGATTTCTCCTATGATGCCTCTCAGGTGGGCAACCCCCACTGTCCAGCTCCACGCATCGCTTGCAGCAGACTGAACCAGGGAGCCGGCTCCCAAACATTCAAGGTCCCCCTACCTCTACACATGGTACCTCTTTTGTACGTGATTGGGTCGCCTCTTCCGACAATAACTCCAGCGAACGAAAGCAACCTGCACCTACACCCTCGGCTAGAAAGAAACATAGCTCCACTTCATCATCGATTGATCTTCAACGTCTCCTCAATATCGTCCACCCCGATGACGGTCTTGACTCGGCATCAACTCTTTAACGAACGACGCCACCGTCACATCAGGTCAACTTCGAACGTGAGCCACTCGATCCTTACGAAGACTCCCTTCAAAACGACGCCGACCCTACTGCCATCCCGCTTTTCGAACTCCTTAAAGCAGTCGAAGCCATCGTGGCCGACAATTACCTCTACAAGCCCGAACCCACCGCCACACCAAACAAAAATCGAGGCTTTTCCACTGGTTTTGGCTTCGGCATTCGCGAACGGAACAACATTAAAAAGGCAAAGATTGGCCAATCCACGACACTACTTACGACCTTGCTTCGCACTGGTGGCTCTCTCCTGGGAAAAGGGGAAACCCGTGAATTAAGACAAAGATCCCCCTCCACCTCGTCACGGCCGTGAAACCTGGTTTCTAATTGCCGGTTGGAAAATATCCACTACCTGTAAATTTAATTGCATTCAGTTCCTGAGTGCTCGTTACCCTGGAGGATTTTAAACTCTGTAGATACGCCCAGCTCAAACACCCACCTGCGCGGGTCCGGCACGCGCAGGCTCTCCATAAATAATGCTACGGCGTCAGCCATCGGAAACTCACAATCCCTCTTCAACCTGCTTGCTGCTCCTAAATCTGTTAATCCTGTTCCTTGAACACCCTCTCGCTCTTCTGAGCATCTGTATCAATTAATTCTGAATTCACAGTGGTCTGCCGCTCCTTCACCTCTCTGAAGTTCGAATTATCAACAAAATCCTCAACACCAATGTTCTAAATCTTCAAGAACCTTACTTCCGCAACTAAAACTCTTCATTGACATCCCGTGAACTCTACTGCAATTCAGCCAATCGTTAAACCATAACAACCGAAAACCAAACAAGTCGTGGAATCTGGAAAACTCACCTGAACTTCCTCACCAACTCGCTTTGGCTATTGAAAGTTCCCTCCCACTCCGACTGCCTTGCGCAGAAAGTCGGCTGTGACCAGAGAATGTTGCGTCTGCAACCAGTCAACCACAACTCTGTCACTGTGGACCCATCTCCCACCACCCGTCATGATGGTGCCCGCCACCTATACTGATGAGGTCTGCTGTAAATGCAATTAAATTTACAGGTAGTGGATATTTTCCAACCGGCAATTAGAAAGCCCAATTTTACCTGGTGGGGTGGTCAAAATTGGTTTCTATTGCTTAAGGAAAATATACACTACCTGTAAATACCCAACCTCCCCTCTCGAGTCACCATCATGGCTGACATATCGTGAGGAAAAGTAGATGGCTGGCTGACGCCGTATAGCACTATTTATGGAGGGCCTGCGCGCGCCAGACCCGCGCATGCGCAGGTGGGTGTCTGAGCTGGGCGTATCTTAGAGAGTTTAAAATCCTCCATGGTAACGAGCACTCAGGGACTGAATGCAATTAAATTTACACGTAGTGTATATTTTCCTTAGGCAATAGAAACCAATTTTGACCTCCCCCCACAGGTATAATTGGGCTTTTTCCACGCCACCGGAGATGGCGCCACCAACCCTCGACAGTTCGAAACCTATCATCAGTCGGAATCTCTCGCCTCCGAAGCAAAGATGGACTTCGGAACGGCACTTTTTATCTCCAGACGGGCCGAAGTTCCAACAGGAGTCTTAGAAGAAAACGATAGAGTCCTACGACTAGGCCTGCGTGCGGCTTCTCGGGCCGATGTCCTCGGAACTGCCATTAACGCCCTCTGCGAAAGATTAACTCGTGAATCAAGCAAGCGAAACATCAAATACTTGCACTTTCTCATTTCCGAGCTCTTCAAGAAGATGTCTTTCGCCACCTTTCACAGTTTCAACTGGTTCACGAAAGCACTTTTCAACTCTAGCCTCCTGCTACCTGACATTGCCCTTGGCACTACTTCCAATCTTAACGCATCAACCAAACACATTCTGCGCAACTTAACTCTTCATGAGTCCGTCACCCTGTTCAGGGTCCAAATCCCTACTCTGGCTCCCCACCTTGACATTTCTAAGAAACCTAAGCCAAACCCCAAACGAAACATCGATCATCACTTTTGGAAACCACACCACCCCGGATCATCCCAACTTTCACCAAATACCCAACCCAAGAAACCGAATGACTTATCCCAGAGCAACACCTCCCTTCCCCCACGAAAGAACAACCAATCCTTTCGAGGAAACAACCACGACAACACCAACAAAAACCGCCGCAGTGCAACCCCCGACAACTGCAGTAGATACTCCACCTCCTTCAACAGAAGTAGGTCTCGTCACCGTCAATGACTACCTTCACGAGAGACCAGTGGGAGGACATCTAAAATTTCACCTACCAGTCTGGGAACGAATGACGTCCGACATTGCAATCCTCTCTATCGTCTCCCTTGGCTTTCAACCCTCCTTCAGGACAAAACCACCTCTTCAGGCAACACCTCCATGGAACTTTGCAACACAACCCTCTCAGGCCCTGACATCCGAAGTAGCCAAACTCCTCGAGAAGGAAGCAATTCGACATTGTCCGGATCACTCCAAGCCATGGTTCTACAGCTCGATTCTCCTCCGACCAAAGAAATCTGGTGGTGAAAGAATAATTTTCAATCTAAAACCCCTGAACCATTACATGCTCAATGATCACTTCAAGATGGAAACCTTGGACTCCATCCGCCTTTCACTCAAACCCAAAGAATGGACCATCTCCGTCGATCTAGAAGACGTCTACCTCCACACCCTTTACACCCAGCCTTCTTCCATTACTTTCGTTTCATGTATCTCGACAAAATATACGAATTTCAAACCCTTCCCTTCGGCCTAAATGCCGCATCCAGGGTCTTCACCCTGATTCTGAAACCCGTCCTGGGTCACCTTCACCGCCATCAGATCACTGCGAATGCTTTTCTCGACGATTGGCTTCTCAACAACCTAGATCACCAGCAGCTCATTCACAACATGAAGTTCACTATCAATCTTCTTCACAGCCTGGGCCTCGGCATCAATTGGAAGAAGTCATGACTCACCCGTTCCCAGATATTCATTTTCCTCGGCGTGGAATTCAACCTCGTAACGGGAACTGTAACCCCCTCGACCGAACGGAAAACCGACCTTCTTGCTTACGGTCAATCCTTCGCCAAGTCAAACCACCACTCACTTCCCTCCCTGAACCCCCTTATAGGGAAACTCGATTCCATGGCCAACCTTCTAGTACCCTACGGAAGATGGATGTCTCGCCCCTTTCACCATTTTCGCATAGACATTTGGGGCTCTCACCCTCCAACAACCAATATCATAAAACCCCTGGACTCAAACTTTCCATGGGAATGTTTGGAGTGGTGGATGAACACATCCAACCTAGCCAAATCAGTCCCTCTACACGAACCACCCCCAGACCTCATCCTATTAACAGATGCATCACTAACAGGATGGGGAGGCCACATTCGGGACCACGAGATATCCGAAACCTGGCCTCCCGGCTCTTCAGATCACATCATCATCTTGGAGATGAAAGCAATCCTCAACGCGCTCCACCACTTCGTCACCTTGTCACCAACAAAATCGTCCAAATCCAAGCCAACAACACCACAGCCATAGCCTACATCCAGAAAGGAGGAGGAACACGCTCTCGACCCCTTCATCGCATCACCTCGAACATCTTCAAACTTTGTCAAGAGACCAATACGACTCTCCAACCCCTTCACATTCCTGGCAACCGGAACGTAATAGGGGATGCGCTTTCCCGCAAGAAACCACCTTCAGGAGAATGGGCCCTCAAGACATCAATCTACGAATATCTCTTCAACATCTGGGGCAAACCAATGATCGACCTGTTCGCCACGGGGCACAATGCCAAACTTCCCTAATTCATCAGCCCAGTCCCGGACGATCTAGCATGCGCCGTGGATGCACTGACCTACCCTTGGAAAAACCTGTATCCTTACCTGTTTCCTCCATTCAAGCTACTTCCGATAATCCTCACGAAGATCGAACAGACTCAAGGCCTCTTTCTCCTCATTGCACCCAATAGGCCAGCGTCCCCGTGGTTCCCATTACTCCTAAAACCTCCTCGTGTCACAACAGAAAGGGACGAAATTCCACCCGAACTCCAAAATCTTACATCTGCACGGATGGCTACTATCATCGAACTCGTCAAAGAGGTAAGAATTCTGGAACAAGCCACTAGAATTGCCAGCAAAACACTCCGCGACTCCACCAACAAACTTTACAACAGCCACTGGGAAAGATGGTTTCATTGGTGTAAGCGGAAGAAAGTTAATCCAATCCATCCCCCTATTCAAGACCTCTTAGTCTTCTTCACTAATCTATTCAAGGACAAACTTAAAGGTTCAACCATTCTGGTTTACCGTTCAGCCCTAAACACCGTCTTCAAAGCCGCTGGAAACAAACATCTCCTCAAAGATTACCGCATTTCATGCCTCCTAAAATCCTTCGAAATTGAAAGACCATCAATCCACCATGATTTCCAAAATGGGTCCTACCTCTGGTACTGAACTCGCTGACTATGGATCCATATGAACCTATCCAAACCTGCCATATCAACCATCTCACAAGGAAAACTGTTTTCCTCACATCACTGGCTGCTAGCCTCCGGAGCAGCGAAATGCAAGCTCTATCTAATGACCCTGCTCACTGCTTCTTTTTCGACAATTGCAAGCTCATTCACCTTCGGCCCCGCCCGAACTTTCGAGCCAAATTCAAAACCATGTGAACCGTCCAAACCCATCATCATCCCGGCCCTCACAAACATCTATGACGAAGAACCTGAATGTACACTCTGCCCCGTCCGTGCATTACGATACTACATTTAACGGACAAGTGACCCCGAATGCCGAAGAGGATACACACAACTCTTCCTCCCCTTCACCAAAGGGACGAAGGTAACCTCACCGCAATGATCGCCAACTGGATCAAGACAGTCATCAACAGGGCATATAACGATGCACACATCAACTGCACCGACAATGACATCAAAACAACTGCACACGAACTTCGGGCACATTCAACCTAATGGGCTTTCCACAACCAAATCTCCATCGCCGAAATCCTCCAAGCAACATCATGGAGAAACCAAACTGTCTTCACAAGTCACTACTTCAGAGACATGACAAGACAGGAAGAAGGACTACATCATCTGGGCCCCATCGTGATCACCAGATGTGTCGTCCAACCCCCTTAAGCACTAAAATACAGAAACGAAGACCCCAAGAAGACCTTCCCTGGATCAGGACCTCCCGAAGACGGAAGCACGACCCCCATCTCTAAACAAACAGCCCTTTTCGGGGCCACCACATCCTACGAAAGAGCTCCATTTGCCTGTTTCTGTTATTTTCAATAAAAGTGCGAAGTTTGGTTAAAACTTTTTGGGGGAACCAGTCCGCAACCCGGGGTAACTCGCCATGATGGTGCCCGCCACGTATACTGACGAGGTCTAACTGTAAATGCAATTAAATTTACAGGTAGTAAAAATTTTCGACCGACGAGTAGAAACCTAAATTTTGGGAGGGTTAAAATTGGTTTCTATCGTCTTAAGAAAATTTATACTACTTGTAAATACCCACCCTACCTCCCCTCTGGCGCCACCTTCATGGTGACATATCGAAAGGAAAAGAGATGGCTGCCATGAGCAAACTTTCTGCTTTTATAGGAGGGCCGCGCATGGTGGCGCATGCGCTGTAGGGTTGCGCACTGGGCGTATCTAGAGAGCGAAAAAACCAAGTCTTATAGAGCACTAAGGAACTGAATGCAATTAAATTTACAGGTAAGGTACTAGGGATGGGTCGGTAACCGAAACCGAAACCGAATTTTTGGTTTTTACTGAAAACCGACACCGAAACCGATTCGGATTTTGTGTCGGTTTTTCATACGGTGTTCGAAAATCAAAAAAAAATTATTTGTTTTACATTTTTTAAATAATTATCATTTTTTACGAATAAATGACAGCAAAGCTCCTAGCTATTAAAACGACAATAGTAGAGGGAAATGGTGCCACAGCTGTACCCAATGTCTATGATGCTGCTGAAAGTGAAAGCAGGAGTAAGTTGAAGCTAGTAATACTACTGTTGCAAGAAAAAAAATTAGGAAAATCTGGTTGGGGTGGATGGTGGCAAAAACCGAAACCGAAACCGAGGTTTTTTGGGCGTGAAAACCGAAACAGGAACCGGAATCAAAAAAATGAAACCGACCCATCCCTATAAGGTACTTTCTTAAGACGATAGAAACCAATTTTAACCCGTCCAAAATTTAGGTTTCTTTATGCTGTAAAGTGCTATACCTGTCAATTCTCATTCGTAGCATCCTTCCTGAACTGTTACTATTTGGGATCCTTCCCTGCCCTGCGGCGCGTTGTAACCTGTTGTTTTGCGTCAGTTCCGTTTGGAAATGCATGCAAATTTGCGTCACTTCCGCCCCTACTACCCCTCCGTTCTGCCCTGTCTGCTAACCTCCACTCTTTTCTTGCCGCTGGCGTTTACGGTTGTGTGATCGGCGACGTCGTTGTTATTTAGAAGGCAATGGCGAACAACGACAACTTCAGGTAGAACAACATAATGGACGACTACAAGCATGGTTTCGTGGACGGTTTCGTAAAAAAGCGGGAAAATGTCCGCCGACAATGTTGAAGACGAGCGAGACAAAATGGCGGCTCGTGTAGACAGCGTCGGCCGACGTGGTGAGTACGATGTAGTTGGTCGATTTAAACGTTGGCTGTGTGTGATTATTGTAGGATACTGGAAAAATTACGTGGAAATCCGTTATTTATCGTATGGCCAGGGGGCGTACGAATGGTGATAAGCCTACTAGTGCCGACACGTTGGTAGAGTGAGCGAATATTCCACGAACTCTGTCGTGAGGCGAAACTACGTGCAAATTGTTATGATGATGATAATGAATACCACTTAGTGAAAAAGAGAGGCGGGCACTAGAAGCCGGCTGAGGGCCGTGGAGGGGAATAGGCTTATGGAGTAGCGGTTGTGCTAGACTCATTGGGAAGTTGGCCGTGACATCGGAGTGGGCCTTGAACGCGAGGTCTTGTGGTGCTTGGGTGTAGGCGACGGTGAAATGCGTTGCATGAGGAAATTGTGAAAATATTATGAGAACGAATTCTGTCTTGCGGACGAGGGGCCGGGCAGAGGTCCGAGCCGTGAATGCCGTCCGAGGGACGAAGAATGAAGTAGGCCTAACGAGCGAGGTGTGTCGTAGGCAGAGTGATACGTTGCGAAAAATATTAAATTTGGAATGATGCTATGTGATTTCCAGGTTTGTGCTGTGGACCGGTTCGAAATTGCTTCACTACAGCGGGTGCAGGCGTTTCTGCGGTCATTGTGGCTTCAACAAGGTGTGGGACCGCACCGTACTGTGCACGAGTGAAACGAAAGGGTCAAGGCTAACTGCTATGAGCTGGGTTAGCATCTTGGACACTGGCCAACCTGGTTGGGTGGTTCCACGGGACGGAAACGGTTGAACAGGTTGAAGCGTAGTCGGCCTTGATGGTGGCAAAAGCTGGGTGATCGGTGGCTTCGAGTGAGTGGGACACGGGGGCCCCGGCAGTGCCACGGTCCACCACTGCGTCTAATTGCGGGGAGGTGGTTCGCTTGCATGCGAGGTAGACAGCCTTGCAGGTCGATGTGAGGGAATGGTTAACAATACTTGATGCGTCTGCTGGGTGCGCGGGCAGGCGGTTCCGATCGATATGGCGTCTGGGGTCTGCGTCAATGAGCGTACGGCGGAATGAGTTCCGCGGATTCGGTATGCTGGTTCTGGTACTGACAGGCGCATATGGGATGTGTTCGGGGGGCAGTGTACAGTCCAGGCGTCGGCAGGGCGACGGGTTACCTAGCCAGTGCAGGGACGGGTTTGGCGTTCGACTCTAGGACTATGATCGGAATTGGTCAGGGCGTATACGCCCTGGCAGGGGTACCCAACAGGATTTGTTTGGCTCCAAGGCAACGGCACAGCTGCAACATTTCAAGTCGTGGGGCAGGTGACCCGGTGTAGGGGTGATGGATGCCTTCGGGGTGTTGTGGACCGAGAGGTGCTCTTAGCTGGTTCCCACAGGCACTCTCCTGGACGAGTGTGTACGCCGGTCCCCGGACAGTGCAGTCTGGTGGGCAGTGATCGTGACATCGGCTTGGGAGCCGGCTCCCTAGTTCAGTCTGCTGCAAGCGATGCGTGGAGCTGGAGAGTGGGGTTGCCCAACCGAGAGGGTCTCCTGGTGGACCCTTGTGCAAACTGGACGGCTGCAAGTTTCTGGGCCCGGTGCGTCGGTGCAGTGGACGTTGGTTGACGGACCTGTGCGCACCGACTTCAAAGTTAATGGGGTAAGATTCCGTGTCGTTTTGCACGTTTTTGAATCTATCCCAAATAGTAACACAGTTGAGGAAGGATGCTACGAATGAGAATTGAAGATTCTAGCAGAGAACTTGTTCTCGCAGGAGAATCTAAGTTCTCAGAGTAGAATCCGACGAAACTGTGTTACGTTGAGTACCCTCCTGCCTCCCTGCTACGGACTCTTACCCGCGCATGCTGTGGGCGCAAAGAGTGGAGGTTAGTTGACAGGGCAGACCGGAGGGGAAGTAGGGGCGGAAATGACGCATATTTGCATGCATTTCCAAACGGAAATGATGCAAAACAACAGGCTACAAAGTGCCGCAGGGCAAGGAAGAATCCCAAATAGTAACAGTTTCGTCGGATTCTACTTTGAGAACTTAGATTCTCCTGCGAGAACAAGTTCTGTGGTAGAATCTTCAATTTTTGTATTATTGCCTCAATGATGCTGTTGGACTTGAGACTTGAATCGCCACCTCAGTGATCCAACCGTGCATGCGCATGCGCGGTCCTCCCTATATAAGAGCGCTGGCTACGCGGGCTCGCCATCTCTTTGTCTGAAGCCGCCGTCGCTGACGGCCGCTCGTTCTGTAGGTTTTTTCGTTTTTCTTTCGTATGGAATCCTGCCCTTCGGCCGTTCTTGAAAACATCATGGCTCCCTTCCCGTGATCACCCGGGACCGCTCCACCTTCCGACTCGGCTTACGCCCTTCGGTCGCTCTTGGCGTCATTCCCTTTGTTGGATCTGAACACACCGTGGTTCACCTCCCGTGATTTCCTGGGATCGTTCCACCTTCCGATCCGTCTCACGCCTTTCGGTCGTTCACTGGCGAGACTTCTCACCCTTCGTTGGAACTGAAAACATCGTGGCTCCCTTCCCGTGAACACCCGGGACCGCCCCACCTTCCGATTCGGCTTACGCCCTTCGGTTGCTCCTAGCAAACCATTCCCTTCGTTGGATCTGAACACACCGTGGCTCCCTTCCTGTGTCCGATTCGGCTTATGCCTTTCGGTCGTTTCCTGGCGAGGCTCCTCATCCTTCGTTGGAACTGAAAACATTGTGGCTCCCTTCCCGTGATCACCCGGGACCGCCCCACCTCCCGATTCGGCTTACGCCTGTCGTTCCGATCAAGCCATTCCCCTCGTTGGATCTCTACACTCCGTGGCTCCTTCCTGTGTTTTCCCGAGGTTGTTCAACCTTCCGTTTCGGCTCACGCCTTTTGGTCGCTCTCTGCTGAGGCTCCTCGCCCTTCGGTGGAACCGAAAACACCGTGGCTCCGTTCCCGTTGTCCTCCCGGGGACGACCAACCTTCTAGGCTTGTGCCCTTCGGTAACACCTCTACCGGCCTTCCTTCGCAAGATCTGAAGTCACCGTGGCTCCCTTCCCGTGATCTCCCGGGTTTGATCCACTTTCCGAGTTGGCTTTCGCCCCTCGGTCGCTCCCGACAGGACCTCACCGTTAACCATGTTTGAAGTCTCCGTGGCCCCCCTTCCCATGTTTCCCGGGACCACCCCATATTCCAATTGGCCCTGTCTTTCGGTCGTTCCCCGTCCAAACAACCCGTCCTTTAGCTGTACTATTATCATCGTGGCTTCCTTTCCATGGACACCTGGGACCGATCCGCCTTCTGTCTCGGCTTCTGCCTTTCAGTTGTTCTGTCAGACACTTCCCCTTCGCTAGAACTGCAACACACCTGGCTGCCTCCCCGTGCTCTCCCGAGGCCATCCAATCTTCCGAATCGGGTTACGCCCTTCGGTCGTATCTTCCAAGTGAAACTTCCCTTCGTTGGTACTGCTCCCTGCATTGGATCTGAAGACAACGGGGCTCCCTTTCCATAGATTCCCGGAACCGTTCCTCCTTCCGAAACCGGCTCATGCTCTTCGGTCGTCTCCACCAAGATAACTTCCTTCGTTGGAATGACAACACCGTCGCTCTTTCTTATGATAAATACTTGTTGTCAAGCTTCCTCCCTACTTCGGATTCGAAGACAACGTGGTTCCCTTTCTGTGGCCGCCCAGCCTTTCCACCTTCCGAATTGGCTTCCGCCTTTCAGTCGCTCCAAGACGGGGAAATCCACTCTTTACTGAGACCGAGGACACCGTGGGTCCCATCCAATGAACTCCCAAGATCCTTTTACCTCCCACGCTGACTAGCCTTCCGTTCTTTCCATCCTGTCCTTCCCTCTGGGGAAACACACATCATCACGGCTTCCCTTCCATAACCAAAATATTAACACAATTTCACCCTTTGCTGCCACTATGGCTCCCTTCGTTGGGACGGGAACCTTCTTGCCTGTCTCTCCACCCCGCCCCCCCTCCCCCGGCCGTCATTTCACACAACATGCACCCGACCCCGAACCAGGCCTCCTTGCCTCTCAGCCACCCTCACGGAGGACTAAAACCCTGGCCCATTCACACGGGGCCTTCACCACACCATCCTGATCATGTCCTTGTTCTGACCCAACACGCCCTTCGCTCGACAACATTCAGGCATAGCTGTCTCCAAACCCTCACAAGCTTCCGACCACCCTTCGTTCCGACCGGGGTTCCGCCTTTGGCCAACCCTAACCGCCTTTCCTCACGGCCGCAGTCGACACTCACCCCTTCGGTCCCTATTGACCCATCCTGGCCCTAAATTATTTGGTCGGCTCGGCTCCCTTCGCCCCAACACTCACCTCAAGTCAACCGTTTCGTCTCCCACAATGAACTGCCCCCTCCCCCGGGTGGCCTATAAACGTTCTTCCAAGCAGGGGCTTTCAGGCCTCCTGTCTCGTTGGACGATTAGCCGCCATGCGCGCTGACGCTCCCTTCGGGCTCACCTGCCGCCTTTCACTTCCGGCCTCTTCCCGCCTTTCCTTCACGCTCCTTGTTTGGTGTTACGTCTACACTGTTTAGCGCCCCATGTCACCGTGTTTTTTCACACCGTTCGTTGCCACACTGTGATTCATCATAGTCGAGACCAAAAGACCAAGAGTATTAGAGGATGAAGAAGATATATATTTCGGCCGCGTTCCGGTAATCGATGATACTGGGAAGTGACATTGCGCAGGACTACTAAACCCACTACGTCTGGACCCACACAAAACGGTGTGTTAGTATCACGGACAGTGTGATTACTACATAAACCCATGTCCCATTTGTGTGACAATCACCCACAAAACTTGGAGGGAAATTGTCTCGTCAACTCCTCTCTGCCGCCCGCAAACGTCAGGCCAAAACCCCAAAACTCACCATGCAACGTCTTCGTGCCGAATCTCAATCCTATCTTCCCTCCCCTTCACCAACTACAATCTCAATTCCCCCCACTCCGGGAAAAGTGCATCCTTGTTCGGCCACGAACACACCCCTTTCCAGCTATCATGGCTGAAATCATCTGAAGCTACCGACACACTAACAAGCACAGACAGCCTTCGTTGCTTCCGAACACCATCCGGAAACTCATATCACCCACCCGGAATCCACAATCATTCAAGAACCGCCATCATCCCCCATCATTGTTACCATCCCTGTCAGTGACACTCCCATCAGTCAAGAATTAGAAGTTCCTGCCACTCCCTTTTCCCCTCGCCTGGGGAACTCGGAGGATAAAACAACCCTTCATTTGCACTCTACAACTCCGTCTAGGGAATCCAGCTCCCCACCCCCTCAAGTTGTTACGCCTGTACCAACCCGCCGTGAGGCTCCTCCATGCTACGGACTTGACAATGATGAAATCATCGAAGTGGACCACGAAAAAGGTATTTTAACTCTCTGCCATAAACTCCACTTCAAACATCCGTGCCCGGAAACAATTTGACAAAAACGCTAAGAAAGTCAAACCCTACTTGCTCCATCTTCAGGACACTTTGACAATTTGACAAAAACGCTAAGAAAGTCAAACCCTACTTGTGCCATCTTCAGGACACTTTCTTCCAACACACCTCTATCTGCAAGCTGAAATCTCTTAAGGCTCAAAACGCCGCTCAATTTAAACAGCTGACGGATGACATCCTCACTAAAACCTGTGTGAGGACACAGGTCTCAACCCGCCAACAATCTTCCATCTATGGGTTCTATAACCAATCGACGACACACACAAAATGCGTCACTCGTACCACCGTCCGAGCCGTTTTCAACATCTTGCTCTT
>JAHWFP010138336.1:36396-81333 GCA_023313725.1 Lithobius niger | reverse complement strand
GAAGAGAGAATACCAATATAGTGGTTTATGCCTGAATGGCTATGCCCACCTAAGAAGGGTTTTTAGGGGTGGAGGGTTGAAGGTTAAGTAAGTGAGATGGAAAGAGTTGGTTGACGAAAGAGTACGTTGCTTGGGGGAGGAGCAAAGTAGGCAGATTACAAAGGATTTGGCAAGCGCCTGGAATGGATTACTTGGATTACTAGCGGAAAATGGTTTCAAATAGGGAAGGGGACTTTATCCAAGAACTGTCAGACGCTAAAACAGATTTGATGTTCCTGAATTAATTTTTAGTTTATTTTACGATTAACCGGCTACTCAACATTCACACAGCTTGACCTAAAGCAAAAAATAAAGAAATTGTTAATTTAAAAAAAAAAGGGAATTTTTTTTTTCTAGCTTCACTTTCGTTTCGGAGGGGGCCATGGCCCCCGTGGCCCCCCCCCTTCCCTGCGCCACTGTATAAAACTGTACAGCACACAGGAAATAAAGTCCTTTAGCAAGTGTTAGTCTGCTTATCATTTACTGTCTGAAATGTCTTAGTTCTAAGAACCTACAAGTTCCGGAGGGAACATTACACTTATTGTTTAAAAACAAAGGACCGAAAATTAGCCTTGAGAACGTGACGCACACCTCTCATCATCTCGTGCAGGTAGCGACCTCTGGTAACAAATTTGCACACTACTGTAGCCGCTCCTGACTTAACACTGTAGTGGAAGTTACTGAGACATGCTCCTAGTTATTTCTATAGGCTCCTGGTCTTATTTATTGGGACAGCACATCAAACCCCAAAGTCATTTCAGAAGAAAAACGGAAAAAATGAGAAGAAAAAAGGAAAACGGAGCAACGAGAAAAATCCGAGCTAGCAAGCAACCCAACGCCATACCAACTCCATCTAGCTGCGGCGATTGATACTACTGGCCTACTTCTAGAACTAAACCCAAGGGACGAAGCAAGTGACAAAGAAGAGCTAACTCACGCTCGAATCGACTGTTTAGGCTACAACTCAAAATCCGCTTACCCAAGACCCCACTTAATTTTTAATTTCAGCAATTAAAGTAAAGTAGCACTTCAGACAGCGGAGCAAGTGTTTCGCTGATCAAATCGTCTACTGCAAGAGAATTGTTGAAAAACCCACAAATTAAATGTCACGAAGTCACGAACAGTAGCTCCCGTAAATTTAATAGGTGTCGGTGGAAAAAGGATAACAACAGAAAAAATAGTGATCGCTGAAATAAGCAAATGCGGATTTTCCACAAACCAGCAGTTCAGAGTCGTTCCCAATGGAAGTTTTGGAAAAATCCACATTTTATTGGGTGACGATTTTTTGTCAAAACAACCGGAATTGGTTAAGTTAAATTGTTCAGACCAAATTTTAGAAATAGGGGATCTCAAACTTAATTTGTCGCCATCACCTTTCGATGCTTGGGAAAATTATGGTCAGAACAAGGAGTTAATTAATTTCGAAAATTATAATGTTACAACTGAGCATATTGCAACGATCAATATTTCTTCAGATGACGAAACAGCAGAAAATCCACGATCTATTTGGAATCCGACACCTCAACAATATTACGTTGAGATACCTGTTTCTTTGCATAAAGATGTTTTACCAAACAACAGCGAGACAAAAATTTGTGGTATTCTCCACCAAACCTATCCTGAACAGCACTCCATTACAGTGGAGTGAAACCATTTAAGTGTGTCTTACGTGTCGCTTTTTTCTATGCCTTTTTGATCAACTGGATGACATTTTTGGTCCGTCTTTTCTGTTTTTGAGTGTTTCGTAAGAGATGGCAGGAGGCAAATCAAATCCAAAACGTGCTGCTGTTAAGAAAGGTGAAAACCTTTAACTATGGTTGGAGTAGAATCTGATGTTGACGAATCAAAATGGGTGAAAGCATTTAGGGGTTGAACAAGAAGTTCACATTATGAAGCATTTCCGACTGGGGAAAATTGATAACGAAAAAAAGGGGAATAGGCCTCGTCTTGTTAAGCTTGGATCAAGTGAGGAGCACGAATCTGTGTTAGCAAAATCCTTTAAATGCAGGGACTTGTTTTTGACGGAAACCGATAAACAAGTGGCAATTTTACCTGACAGGACTCTTGATGAACGTGCTGAACAAAAAAACTTACTACGGCAGCTGCAAGAAAGGATGAAAAATGGGGAGAAGGACTTAGTGTTGCGGGGCAACAAGATTGTAACCCGCCGAAGGCAGAATCAGGAAAATCTACCATAGATCCAAGTAACACAAAGAAATGCCAGTTGACAATAATTTTGGTAAATTTCAGGAGCATCAGGAACAAAGACGAAGAGGTGGTTGACCTTATTGAACATTATGAACCAGACGTGATTCTTGGGATTGAAACTTGGTTGAGCAAAGAAGATAATGTGCACAGTTGGCTGCCTACTTATTATAAAATCTATAGAAAAGATCGCCAAAACCACGCCGGTGGTGTATTAATCGCAGTTAAAAAAACACGCTAAATAGTTGTGAGATTCCGACAAGTGATGATTTAGAATCCTGCTGGTGTAAAGTTTTTATTGCTGGCAGTGATCCTCTCTGGCTTGGCTGTGCGTATAGTCCGATATCCTGTGATGGGGCTACTGTTAACAAAATTTGTGACCAAGCTAGGAGGATTATTCCCAGTAATGCCGAAAGAGTTGTCGTCGGAGCAGATTTTAATCTTCCCGATTTAAAGTGGCATGACCAGCACTGGCGTGACAACACCAGTGAAGTTAAACCAGAGGGGATGCAGTGTTTTGTGAAGGCATTTAGCTTAGAACAGGTGGTGGATAAGCCTACACGTGGTTTAAACTGTTTGGACATTATTTTTACTAATATTGTTGAAAACCTTGACGTTGAGGTCGAGGATGGTGTCTCTGACCACAAGTAAAAGTGGTTTTGCCTCTTCTCACTAAACATAATGTCGCGAAAAAGACAAAGCGGTTTTTTACAGCAGGACTGACTGGGACAAGGTTAATGAGAAGCTTGGGGCCAGTTATGTGGACTTTATTGCTACTGTGAATTCTCATACATAAATGAAAATTGGAACACTTTTAAAATAAATCTTTTAAAAGCTGTGGAAGAGTTCACACCAACTTGCTTTGTCTCCCAAATGGAAGATAAGCCATGGATGGACAAAGATTTGAAGCGTTTAATAAATAAATGCAGAAGGTTACGCAGGAAAGGCTGTTCGAAAGATGAAATTGAAGCTTTTTTTTTTGTTTATTTAAATAAATTTACATTTTTAACAACACACAAAAAAAAAGAAAAAACCAACAAGGAACAACAAAACAAAAAAGGACAAAAAAAAAACCACAGTGCAGTATAAATACATTTTCACTATTAAAATTCATCCAATAAAGAAATGATTTTCTCCCACTGAACTTTTTTTGTTATTTTGTCTGCCAACATAATAGGAACAGTTTTCACTATACTAAGTTCTGTGTGAATTATACTATTAAGATACTTTTTTAATAACATTTTTGATGGGATTATTTTTTCGCATTTACATTTCCAAATGAAAAACTTTAAATGGGCAATAATAAAATTAAAAATTACATTGTTTTCCCAGACTCCAATTAGGCAATATTCAGGTTTTTTAAACTTAGCATCCTGCCAAATTTTGTCATATTTTCCCAGAATTAAGTTAATATATGCCCACAGAACATCCAATTTGTTACAAAAGAAAAATAAATGTTCTATAGTTTCAACCTCTTTCTTACAAAAGATACAGAGTGGTGAGCTAATTTCTTCCATTTTTCCATACAGAAAGCCATTTGTTGCGACAGTTCTATGCAATAATTTGAAAACGAAGACTTTTAATTTTGGCTCTTTCAAAACATTCAGAACATTCGTATACACACCTGACCAATTTATTACAATTTTTAACTTATTTTCCCACTTTAATTGAACCTTTCTAGGATAAATAATTTCTTTTTTGACTAGTCTCCAATATATTATTTTGTTGTTGACTTCCTTTTTTTGAAGGTCTTTAATTATTGAAGATTGTTGAAAATCTTTAATTTTTTCTTTTCCCTGGAGGTCTTTTTTCCACTGGGTTGGGATTGTTTTTATTATTTTCATGTAGTCAAGGAAAGTGATATTTTTAGGGCTTTTAATTTTAAACTGTTGCCAAATCATGATATTTCCATCTTGACTAATCAAATCATTTAGAAATTTTATTTCGTGGTTAATTAGATAATTGTTGACCACTGGTCTTTTCTGAATTAAAATTGTATCATTTCCCCATATTGGTTCTTCCAAAACAGAACAATTATTTTGATTTTTCCCAACACGTCTACATTTTATCCAAGCAGAAAGTATCATTACCCAGTATGGCTGATGCTGTATATTTTTTATTATATATTTTAACTGCTTTTCTTGAAATTCAAAAATAAAAAGTCCTCCAAATGATTCGAATTCATTAAAAAAAATTGATTTCCATTTTTGTGTATCATTTTTCAATAATCATTTTAGCCAAGACAGAGCAACAGCTTCCATAAAAGATTGCACATTCACCATTTTTAAACTTCCATCTGCATAATCTGCAAATAAGATTTTACGCTTTATTTTATCTTGCTTGTTACTCCAAATAAATTTGAAAAATATTTTTTCTAAGTGGTTTGACCAATTTTTTTCTGGAGGCGGAAGAGTTGTCCATATCTGTATAAATTTTGACAATGCCAAACTTTTAATTACAGTAATTTTTCCTATAAGTGTTAAATTTCTGAATTCCCATCTGCTTAAAAGTCCTTTGACCCGATTCATTTTTTGTTCATAATTGTTTTCATTAGTCTGCTGTGGGTTTTAAAAAATGTAATGCCCACAATTTTAATATTCTCCTTTGACCAATCTAAATTCAAATCTCTACAAATAGGGTTTTTATCTTCACCAATCCACATTGCTGCACATTTTTTTTTCATTTATTTTTAAATTTGAAATTTTTTCAAACAAAGACAAAATTTTAAAGGTGTTTCTTAAAGATTCTTCTGACCCATCCAAAGTTAAAGTAGTGTCGTCTGCGTATTGACTTAATTTGTGTTCAACTTTTTCTTTTTTAATCTGAAAAGTAACACCCTTAATGCTTGCTTCTTTGTTAATCATGTTGGTCAGTATCTGTGTGCCTAAAATAAATAAATATGGTGACAGTGGATCACCCTGTCTCAGTCCCTGAGTTAAATTAAATACATGTGATGTAAAGCCATTATTTATGATACAACTTTGGACATCGCTATAAAATAATCCAATCCATTTTCTTATTTCATTTCCAAAGTTTAGGATCTCTAAGACTGTTTGAATAAAATCCCAATCAATTCTGTCAAATGCTTTTTCAAAATCTAACTGCAACAACATAATTTTCTTTTTATTTTTTTTACAATAGTTTATTAAATCGAAAATGAACCTAGTATTTTCAGAAATAAACCTATTTTTCATAAAACCTTTTTGTTCACTTGTTATTATATTAGGCAAAACACTCTTTATTCTATTAGCAATACATCCAGAACAGATTTTATAATCTACATTTAAAAGTGTTATTGGTCTCCAATTTTTTTACAATTTTTTATTTGTGGTTGGTTTAGGAATGCAAATAATGACTCCATGTTTTTGTGTAGTAGAAAGGACCAATTTTATAAGCATAATTGCATGCTTTTGTTAGGTGGACTCCTAATTCCTGCCAAAAATGTTTGTAGAACTCTACAGTAAAGCCATCAGATCCAGGAGTTTTCTTAGATTTCATGTTTTTTAATACGTTCCAACATTCCGAAATTCGAATGACTCCTTCACAATTGCCTTTCTGTTCATCAGACAGTTTTGTATGGTTATCCAATGTTTCCCTTATTATTTTAACTTTGTTAATTTCTATAGCGTCTTGTTGTTTAGTATACAAATCTTTATAATAATTAGCCATTTCTTGTAGAATTTCTTTTGTTGTGAAATTGTGCCTTTCTCTGTTTCCAGAGCTACTACAGTTTTATTAATAAAATTTCTTTTTTCTAAGCCACAAAAATATTTGGTAGGTTTCTCTCCCTGAGTATACCACTGAATTCTTGATCTTAATAAAACACCTTCCATAACCTGATCTCTTATTTTTTGTAATTCCGTTTTATTCTTTTCCAGCTTTTGCTCTAACTCGTGATTCCCAGGATTCCTGGCTCTCTCATTTTCTAAATTAATTATATTTAGCTGTATTTCTTCAATTTTAAATCTACTTTTCTTTTTGTAACTGGCATACGCTATGGTTTTTCCTCTAATATTCAATTTTATCATTTCCCAGGTAAGTTGTTCATTCCATTTTTCAGTGTTGCTCTGTTTAATTGTTTCTTTAATTATTTCTCTAATTGTTTTGACAAATTCGTCACCATTTAACAACAAATTATTAAATTTCCACAGACTAGGATCACGTGGAGGCAAATTTTTTATTTCAATTATTACTGTAGAATGATCTGATCTGTATCCAAAACCAATATTTGATTTTGTAATAATTTGTGATGTATTTTCTGTTACTAAAAAAAAGTCTAATCTTGCTGCTTTGTTTCCTCTGAACCACGTACATTTTTTTTGATTAGGGTTGTGTACACTCCAAATATCGATTAAATTTAATTTCGTCATCCAGTTTTTTATATTTTGATTTGCCTTTTCATTATTACTCTTTCTATAATTTAGCGTGTCATACTCATAATTTAGTGGTACATTCCAGTCTCCATCCAAAACAAAAATTTTTCCTTCAGCCAATTGCTCCACTTTTCCAAAAAACTCATCGAAGAAAACTGGATCATCATTATTTGGGCCGTAGACTGAGGCCATTATGTAACACTTGGTATCAATATTTATTTTAATAATACACCACCGTCCCAAATTGTCCGTTTCAACTTTTTCTAACATAGGCCTACATTGAAATGTATTTTGAATGAGTATTGCAACTCACCTACTACCAGTTGTGCCATTTGAAAAAAATAATTTTAGCTCCCCACTCTTGTCTTCCGTCTCGTTTCATTTTCTACTGTACAATGAGTTTCCTGTAACAGGATTACATCAAATTTATTTTTACGTAACCAGTGAAATACATCCCTTCTTTTTGCGTTATCTTTTAATCCTCTACAGTTAAGAGTACCAATTTTTAGTACCATGTCAGCAAATTGATTTTAAAGTTACGTTTGACGGAAGAATTTTTCCCAATCAATACGTTATTAACATTTTTGCACACGAAAAAAAAAACACATCGCCACATAAAAATAAAAAGAACAAAAAATGCACAAATGAACCAAAATTGCGGCAGAACATCAAAAAATCCCCATAAGTACCGTCATTGCCTACGTGCTTCATTGAAAAATAAAATATAATAAAAAAAAATAAAAAAGAAGCTCACATTTTCTTAAGTACCGTAGCTAATGTTGGTTTTTTTTTTCTCCATTAACTTGCCTCCAACACCACAAAGTACTTTTCGTACAACATCTCATAATTATTAATTATCCACAACTAGGACTGTGCGAAAATCGAAACTTTCGATTCGATTTCGATTTTATTACGTTGTCGAAATCGAATCGAATCCGTCCAAATCAAAATCGAAAAATTCTATTTTCGAATTATTTTCGATTTTGTGAATTTTTTTCAATAAAATACACTTAAATTAAGTTTAAAATAAAAATTAGTATCAAATAAAACATTAACTTTAGTCAAAACCGTAAAAAAAAACCAATGATAGACAGTTTTAAACAAAATATAAAGAATAACTTGAGTATGTCAGTGGCTGTAGCTCAAAAAAATATGTCCAGCATGAACAGAAAAACGTTTATAACGAACCATTTTTGGTGGTTGGAAACCTAAAATATACCTAAATTGTAAATACAGATGTTAACTTTAATGATTTAATGCTGGAAAACGTTTTTGCGGCTTCCAAATTCCAATGTTTACATGCTTTCAACTCTACCGTGATCACTATTGTTTACTTCCGGTAGTATTCAAAAACCTAATCTGGGTGATCTGGTTCACCAAAGCTAAACCGGAAGTGACCTCTCACAAGCAATATGGCTGCTGGAGTTAGCAACGAACATCTTGCAATCAACTGCTACGATGTTTGTAAAGATTAAAGAATTAATTTTGATTCATTTAATGTTAAAATTTGTAATTAAAGATGGAATTTTCTTACATGTATTACATTAGTATGGTATTAACTATAAAAAAAATTAAAGGAAACATAAACGAAAGGTAAGGTAGACAAGGCAGTATTTTCATTTCCTCAAAGCTAGGTACATTATTCATATTTGTCGCCCATTAATGTTGATTTAAAAAAAAAATCAAAACTATATTACCATTTATTTACAATAGTATGGTAAGAAACTAGAAACCTAACCTAGAAAATAATAGGAAACTGCAAATATTAGGCAGTGGGAGCAATCCTTGCAAAATTTTTGCAGTGGTAGTTTACTACATACAGTAGCTGTTCGTTCTAATGAGTTTCCACTTTCCAAAATTGAGTTTGTAATTTCGTTTGTTAAGCCTAACTGACTGCAACGCTATTTGAGATGATCTGTCAGATGGATGAAAGTTGAGTTTCCATTCCTCCCTTACAAGAAACAAATACAGAAGACTGTTTCACTGTTATGCTTTTGCTGCATTTTATGTAGCAATATATGTGTGGTACATGTTAACCATTGCTGAAATAGTGTAGGCATTGCCCTAAAAAAGTCATAAAATTACAACAGTAAGATTTCGTTTTAGACCCCAATAATTTGCCAAACTTGCACAATGTATGAAGTTAATTTGACTAAATACAACCTAAGGAAGGTGCTGCTCAAAAAAGCGATAGGCTATACATACAACATTAAACTGAAATGTATGTATGTTTTACTAATAAAAATTGTTTACTGTAATAAACGAAAAGAACACTCGTTGGTACCATGAGATTGTAATATCAAGAAAGTGAAACTTCTTGGGGGAGAGGGGAGGGGGGTTTAAGGAGAGTTTGTTTGCTTAATTTGTATCAATCCAAAAATGTATTTTGCATAATAAAAGAATATACATTTCGAAGTTTATCGTCAAGTTCACACGTATTGAAGTAATTGAAACTTGATAATTTTTTCAAAGGCTAGCCAATAAAGATACAAGTTGAAAAACAAAATTAATCGAAAAAGAAAAAAATTGAATATCGAAATCGACTAATAATCGAAATCGAGGTTTTCTTTCCCAATATCGATCGAAATCGAATCGAACCCAAAATATTAATATCGCACACCCCTATCCACAACAAATCATTTTTTTTTTGTCTTTTGTTGACATATGTTCAGTTGTCAGGGGAAAAAGAGGGGGCTAAAACCCATTGGATCGACTACATACTTTACCATTTTTTTTTACTCCCTCTTTTTTCTTTTGTTTTTTGCCAGAACAACTCATTTTTTATCCAACACAAAACTTTCCCGCAATCTGCAACTGCCCAAAATGCCGTTAATCGAAAAACAATCGAAATGTTTTCTTTTGTCGGCGCAGGCTGTGTGTGTGTGTGTGTGTGTGTGGGGGGGGGGGGTCGCATTCTAAATATCACCTCTTTTACCACTTTTTTCCCATTCCCCCCTTTTTTTCTTCTTTTTTTTTGCCAGCACAACTTAATTTTCACAATCACAAACTACTACTACAAAGTTTTCAGCAATCTTCAGATTCACGAAGGGTAGGTGTGCCGTGAAACACTGCAACATAAATGTTGATGAATTTTTTTAAACCCTACAGACGCAGGTTCAGTTTGGGGGGGGGGGCCCCCCGTAATGTCTACCACACACTTAACCACTTTTTTTTTTCTTTCATTCCCTTTTTCTTTTCTGTAACTTAGTTTTCACAACCTGAACCTACACAAATTTTCCAGCAATCTTCAGATGCACAAAAGGAGATATGCTGTTAATCACCACACTAGCCTTTTTCCCGGAGTTGATTAGTTCTCTTCTTTTCTTTAATAATTCCGATCGTCGGCCCCACAGCTGTCTGGGTAGATCATCCATAATACGGATTTCCGCATTCTGTCCCAATGTCTTAACAGCATTCATGACCATCTTTTTTTCTTCTAGGCTAACAAACCTCACAATCACTTTGCTTGTTTTATTTTCCGTCTCCTTGTTTGCTATAGGCTTGACTGGTAATCTGTGGATTGCTGCGAAACTGAGACTTTCAGCGTTTCCCAAATGAAGGCAGTTTTTCAGTTTAGTTTTAATAATTTGTGATAAATCCTCATCTTTAGTTTCAGGTAGGCCTACATTAAGAATGACAATGTTATATTTTCTGGCGTGGTATTCCAGTGCCATCACCTCGTCACGTAAACTGGTTATCTGCGATTCAAGATCGTTCTTCACGGCTGGGATTTCTTCTTTCTTTAGCAAGTCAATTTCAGCCGAGAGGAACTCGCATGTTTCCTTAACATTCTTCACTTCTTCCTTAATTTCTTTTATGTCATTCTGCACACCCGATAGCATAGCACTAATACCATTCAGCTTTTCACAAACGAACTTTTCAAAATCAACTTTTGCTTCTTTACCTGATATCTCCGTTCTGTCACCTTGACCTTGGAATGGTGAATTATCACCCGGGGAAGTTCGCTGTAAAGGCATCCGTCTAGGGCAATAATCCAAGCAATGTTCAACGTTTTGTCGTTTCTCCTTCTTTCCACTTACTTCAGATGGGCTTCTGTCGTTCCTTTTAGTGTTCATATACTCCATGCACGCTTAGAATTCGGTCATACGCACGTGTGGGTTTTCATTTTCGGGGGAAAAAAGAGAGCTCAGTTTTGATGCGACTGAACTGCTGCCGCCATTAGTCACGTGTCGAAATTAAAGCTTTACGAAGTGATATCAAACGTCAGATTCGTGACCGAAAGTGTAACTTCATGGATTCGCTCGCTGATGAAATCACATTAAACCCTAAACGTATCTGGTCATACATAAAAAACTTAAACTCTAGGGTATGCAGTGTTCCTACATTGATTTCGCAGGATGGTGACCATATTAGAGACAGTTTAGGTAAATCCGAATTGCTAAACTCATATTTTAAATCTGTTTTTACTAAACCCTTTCCTGTTGAGGATGAACAACAACTGACGAAGAGAACTTTGAACAAAATGAATATTATTTTTATTAGTCATGCTGGAGTTAAAAATTTAGTGCGTACTCTTAAAGAGGGCAAAGCTCCTGGTCCAGACGGCATTGGGGCCACCATCCTGCAGAACACAGCTGATGTCAGCACTGACTTTCTTGTGTTTATTTTCTCCAGGTCTCTTGAGCTGGGGGAAGTGCCTGATGATTGGTTGTTGTCGGCAGTGGTGCCATTGTTTAAAAATGGTAAGAAAAGTGACATGAGGAATTACAGGCCAGTAGCGCTGACATCTATCTGTTGCAAAATGCTTGAGCATATCATTGTGAGTGAAACGTGAAATTTTTAGACAGAGAGAATCTTATTACACAGGAACAATTTGGCTTCAGAATAGGTGCTTCATGTGAGCTTATGCTTACGTCTGTGGTGCACGATATTGCTATGGGTTTGGACCAGGGAGATTCTGTTGATATGATATCTTTAAATATGGCGAAGGCCTTTGATACTGTCCCGCATGATCTTTTGCTTCAGAAGATGGAGGCTTATGGCATTTCGGTTGCAATTATCGGGTGGTTCAGAGGCTTTTTAAAAAATCGAAGACAGTTTGTGCTGGTTGACGGCTGTAAATCAGGCACGGTGTCTGTTACTTCTGGTGTGCCTCAGGGGTCGGTAAGTGGCCCAATTCTTTTCTTACTTTACATTAATGACTTGGTGGATGTGGTTGTCTCGGCACATAAGCTGTTCGCTGATGACACACACATCTATCGGATCATTAAGGTGGAGTTGGATAGCATTCATTGTTCTTCAGCAGGACTTGGACAGAGTAGCCAAATGGTGCGATACTTGGAAAATGAACTTAAATCCAGTGAAGACTAAAGCAATTAACATTTCACATAAAAGGAATGCCACGAATCCTGTTTACTCCCTAAAGGGTGTTGCTTTGGATATGGTGGACAATATGACTTGTCTCGGAGTTAAAATTAACAAGAAGTTGTCTTGGTCCGACCATGTTGACCACATTTGCGCTAAAGCAAACAGTGAACTTAGATTTTTTCACAGAATCTTGAAAGACGCAAGTCCTAAAGTTCGAGAGGTCGTTTTTAATGCGGTAACAAGGCCAAAGTTGGATTATTGTAGTGCTGTGTGGGATCCCTACACGACAAATCTGTCAGACTGCGTGGAACGGGTAAAGCGTAGGGCCGTAGGATGGCGTACGTGACTATCAAAGAGATGCCTGTGTCACTACTATGTGCAATAAGTTGAAATAGCAATCCTCAGCCGACAGAAGGAAAATACACCGCTTACTAGTCTTTTTCCGTATTTTCAACGGCTGCACTCTTCTGGATCCTTCTGTTTTTTGTGCTACCCCGGATTTTGTGGGTAGGCATGATCATACCAGAAAGATCCAGCGCTACCAATGCAACAAAAACGTGCTGGCGGGGTCTTTCTTCCCACACACTATCATTGACTGGAATGACTTGACCTATGATGTTGTCTCTTCCATAAGTGATTTAGCCTTTGCTACAAAGTTGAAAAAAGACTGGCAGCCTCAAACATGCAGCCATATTTGTTAAATTGTTGGAAATTATTTTATCATTTTGCTTGTTTTTTTGTATTTGTCTTGAAATTTTGTTTTTTTGAAGTTGCATTTATAGCTCTTTTGGGCGTTGCAATTATTTTATAAATAAAAATAAATAAAGTGGCATATTTTTGCCACAATGCAAAGAAATTCTGATCCTTCTTGCCAGATGTTTGGTTAATACTAGCCCTACTGGTTTAATTCCAATTATGGTTATTAACACATCCGGGGAGGATCAATTTCTAAAGGCAGGCTCTATTTTAGGTCACTACACAACAGCAGAGATAGAATACAATGACGGAGAGAACAATGACGAGGATCCGGCATCTCCAACAACAAAAGATAATCCCCCTCCCGATGACTTAACTCAGACAATAGGAAGAGCACGCACAAAAGAGACCACGGACAAAAGATCAGCCACTTCCCTATCTAAAACCGGATTCCAACCCGACTTACTTCCCCCTTCAAGGCCCACTCAGACAAAGGGATGCACAGGGACAATAGCCAACACGGAAGGAGGCCACACCGACTCAACAAAAGCCAATCTCGAAACCGAATCTGATTTTTCCCTTCCTTCAAGGCCCACTCAGACAAAGGAACGCGCAGTCCATTGACATCAACAGCGTAGGGTCAGACCACCCAACGCTACCAGCGGACACAACCGTACGAAGAAAATTTTTCGAAGACGAATGGAAGAGCTTGAAGTTTAAATTCAATTTACCATATTTAAACGAAGAAGAACGAATGGAATTTTTGGATATGCTCAAGACACACCAGGACGCCTTCAGCAAGAATGAATTCGATCTTGGAACATACGAAAACTATGAAGTGAACATCGAAACAGGGTCATCAGCCCCAGTAAGGTCAAAAATCTACAGAGTGCCCTTCCATCAACGGAAAAGGGCCGAGGGATATAGAGTCGTCGTAGACCTACGCGGCCTAAACGCAGTTACTGAATCCGTATCAGTACCCCTGCCTATCATCAGTGAAGCACTCGCAAATCTCAACGGCACCAAATACTTCACCAAGCTAGATTTTCGAATGGGATTTTTTCAGCTGAAGCTAGCTGAGTCTGCCATGGAAAAGACAGCATTCCAGAGTGCCAACAAGGTGTATTGTTTTTCCAAACTTCCAATGGGTTTGAAAGTAGCGCCGCCCACTTCCAATTCTGCGCCCAGCAGATTTTCGCAGAGATTTTAGGCGCCTACTGTACGATCTACCTTGACGACGTGCTCCTCAAATTTCCGAATACACCTACAACATGTCAGCAAAGCCCTCTCACTAGTGGAGAAATCGAAAACGAAACTCGGCCCCGAGAAATGCATTTTCGCTGCAAAACAAGTCAAGTTTCTTGGATTTATTGTTAACGAAGACGGAGTACAGCCAGATAGAGACAAGATTAAAGCCATGGTACAGCCTAAAAACGTCAAGGAAATACGCAAATTCATCAGAATGTGCGGATTTTTTCGCCGACACATCCCTTCCTTCTCAGCTTACTCAATGGGCCTTACCAAGCTCACCAAGAAGAATGCGAAGTTTATATGGGACAAAGAAGCAGACGACGCCTTCAAGGGACTAAAGAAGGCTATGGTAAACGCAGCAACTCTACGCCACCCAGATTTTTCCAAACCTTTTTATGTCGAGGAAGATGGAAGCGACGTAGCTCTCGGCGACTGCCTCACACAAGTACACGACGGCATCACCTACCCTTTAGCCTACACTTCAAGAACCTTGACACCTGCCGAGAAAAAGGAAAGTACTACCGTAAAGGAAATTTTAGCAGCGGTACACGCCTGTGAAACTTTTCGTACCTATCTTGGCATCCGACCACATGGCCCTGTATTTTTTATACAACAGTAGTGGATTATCTCCTAAACTAGATAGGACACTAACAAGACTAAGGGAATACGACTTCGAAATCCAACATAGGCCTGGCAAGCTTATACCCGTGAGTGATGCTCTATCACGAGTAAAGATACCAGTTTGTGTACTAGACTCACAATTCCCTGACTGGACACTAAGCCACGTCGTAGCAGAGCAGAAAGCAGACGACTATTTTGGAAAAATCTGGCACTGCATCAAGGACAGCGAGCCAGCAGACGTCATAGATGCCAGTAATAAAAGAAACATTTATTACAAGGATTTCGACGGCATGCTATACAGAACATGGCTAAAAGACCCTTCACAAGGAAGATTAGAAGACATAGCCCAAGTTTGCATCCCTGAAGCTCTAGTAAACTTCTGTATTCGCGACTACCACTCCTCCCCCGCAGCTGGCCACCGAGCAGCCAAAAGCACCCTCAAGCTTATTCAACTACACTGTTTTTGGGCCACCATGATCAGGGATATCGATCACTACGTGAAGACATGCCTTATGTGTTAGCAGTATAACCGCCCTAACAAGCCATACAAAGCAACACTTACAGCCTACAAGCCTCTACAGAGACCAGGAGAGAGTTGGTCTATGGATTTGATAGGAAGATTAAACACCACTCACAAAAATAACGCTTACGTGATGACGCTCGTGGATGACTTCAGTCGCTACGTCATCGCTATTGGAATTCCCGACAAACGAGCTGAATCTATAGCTAGGAAGCTATACACCAAGCTTTTCGCACAATTCTCACCCTCCAGAGTGCTTCGCTCTGACCTCGGAGGCGAATTTTGCTCTAAAGTTAGCGCAGAATTATGAAATTTATTTAATGTGAAGCAAATAAACTTCACCCCCTACGCTTCTTGGGCAGGAGGAGGCGTAGAGATCTGCAACAACTCGGCACAAACCGTTTTAAGGAAGATAGTAGCAGACGATCCACACTCATGGGATGACAACCTACAAACAGCCTGCATAGCTTTGAATTCTACCCCCCACAGCTCTACACTGTTGTCACCCCACCTACTTCACTTCGGCGTCGAATTCAGGATCCCCAGCAGCTTGATCTTCGAACCTGCAAGGAAAATCTACAACAGCGACGACACAGTAGTCAGACTGGAGACAAAACTGTTAAAAGTGTTCGAGGTGGTACGTCAACAAAACGCTATCGCAACTCAACGTCACCAGAATTTCTACAAGACTGCACGCCCCTACAGATTCATGACAGACGATTATTTATTAATTAAATCCTTCGTGAAGATTGAAGAAATCTCCAGTAAACTACAGAAAGTTTGGGTTGGCCCGTACAGACTGTTAGAATTCATCAACCCAGTCATCGTGAGAGCAGTGCACTACCTGGACCCCTTAAAGACCGTCAGAGTACATGTCAATCACTGTCGGCCTTACTTCATGCGATCAAGAAACACGATTCAGCCTTTCTCCACGCCCGACGACTTGGATTTGGCAGAAATCTGAAATGGAGGATTGAACGAATCCGAACAGGAAATCCGCGATCTGATTTCCAAACTGCATCTCGATCCATCCGACCACGCTGCAGAAATCGATGCACCTTGCCTGCACCCCCAGCAAAAGCTAACCCCTCCTCATCATGCTAACCCTCAGCAAGACACCACTCTAACTGAAGGAACAGAGAATCGAAAGCTTAAGCTCCACGAACCTCACACGTCTGTGACGTTACAAAAACGTTTAAGACTCGGAGAGCAAGAATTGGTAGAAAAGCGTATGTTACGCCCAAACCACGGTTACCTGACCTGTTCCAGCATTAATACTCCTGAAATTAGGCGTAAGCGTAATTTCGACCAAGCATTAGTGCAGGATCACGAGTAGCTAACACCCCCCCTCCTTCTCCTACTGGAGAGATGCCATACAAATGTGAAGAGTGCGTTCGAGCATTCGAAATCATATTGAAATTCACCGAAAATAAATTTCGTTCTGTCATAACTATTTAATTACGTAGCACATCGTAATAAGCAAGCGAATTAAACCTAATTGAAAAATTCGTAGCAATACGTGCACACGATTTGCTAAACCAAATTCGCAACGTCAAAATTAGCACGATAGTCGCTACACATAGCGAGAGAACGTGTTAGGTGTGATGTTGCTAACGTTGGTAAAGCAAATACCCTTTCCCCATAACCGGAAGTCGTAGAAAAAATAAATAATGAACAAATAAACATAAATAACGATTGCACTCGTAAATCCATCTGTCAAAAATAAAGCCGTAGAAATTCCAGTTGTCAGCAACGTGTCAGTTCGGCACAAACCTACCTTGACAATGGAGAGAAAACGTACAAATGTGAAGCATGCAGTACAGCTCCGTAGAAATCAGTTTTCTTCGTAGTGCGATTAATAAGTTGCGAACTTACCGTAAAATTACTTTAGGTATCAGCATGAATCATTTTACAGTTGTTAATTGGTTTCGTTCTTTTTTACTTTGCTTTCGTTTTCTTTCAATTTGGTTTCGTTATGTTTCAAATTGCTTTAGTTTCTTTTCAATTTGCTTTCGTTTCTTTTCATTTTGCTTTCGTTTCTTTTCACTTTGCTTTAGTTGCGAGATAATTTTACCAATCTGAAGCAAATTAAACGGAGAATACTATATGTAATTTACAGTAAATAAATTAAGATGTAGGTTTAAAGACGTATTAAATTAATGATTTACTGTATACAGTAATATCAGTAATATCCATAAATGGCTACTGCTGAAATTAAGTTGAACGACATATTTAAAGAGCAATGTGGTGAGAATCATCAGTGGATTTTCTGTCGGTAATATGTTCCAAGCACTTAATTTATTTTTCTTTTATTTATTTATAATAATTCATGAATTTCTGTTACGACGCTCCAAGAAAACAACTGAAAACGAAACTAACGGCCCGTTACTGTCGTACAGGAAAGCTTCATTCCAGCCGCGATGTAGGGTAGGTAACGGGAAAATACGGGGCCGTACACAAATTACATCACTAAAATTTCGCCCTTTTTGAAATACCTCCCTTCAGTCACACTATTCACAACGTAATTATGTACGGATTGTACCTAGAAATTACTATTACAGTACGAAAAAGACGGAGTCCCGTCACGTTGCATGTTCTAACGCAAGCATTAGAAAAAAAAAAGGTCAGTCGAGATAACTTAGCAAAGGCCATCTAGGAGCGTTGGCCAAGGTAGCCTATATTTACCACAGCTACCTGTATAAGCCATGATCGTCTATATCAAGCATGACAACCTAAAAATCGTAAATGTCGAAATATCCTAAGGAACACGGCACCCTAAGCAAAGAAGTCGTATCGAAAGAAGTTCTTCTCCGAACTGGATTTTCCCCCCACTTTCTGCAACCCCCTAGCTTGGCTGTGTACAAACAGCACTTTTCAGAGCTAAACAAACTGTTGTTTTCACAACCACCCAAAATGAATAGATCTGAAATTTGTACTGTTTCACAAATAAATTGTTACAATATTCACAGTAAAACACACTTCCTTCCTTAACTTTCTTTTTTAGCTCCACAATGAATTAAAATGTAAAACCTACGTATTTTAAAATTTATGGAACATTGGAAGAATAAGTGTCTCTCGTCCGATTTTAATTTTATTTTTTTTAATGAACTAAGAATTACATGCTGAATAACGTTTTCCTCTTCCATTTTTGGGGCAAAGGCACCGTTTTGGCATGGTGAAGGGTCAAAGTTAGCACTTCGGGAGTTTGGCGTGACGTCATCCATGTTGCCGGCACGCTAGCCGACGCCACGAAGCATGAATTAACTGCCCCACTATGAAACAACAAACCCCAACCAGTTCCTTACAAGTGAAACGCCAAACAAAAGCCAGTACCTATAACCTAACCTAAACGACAGTAACAACAAAACCACACGCAACTGACAACAACCCGCCTATCTGAACTGTTTTCGAAAAAATAATATCTAGACACACGCTAGTGTGTCGCGCCAAGTTAGGCAACAAACATCACATTAATTCAATTGTCGAGGTTGTAAACCATTGTAGTGCGACGCCATTGCGTCAGTGCCTTATATCTTGAAGCATAGTTGGGCACATTTCAGGTATTTGGGGAAAAATAATAATGCGGTACAAAAGCTTAAATTATGTTGAAATCGAGAGCAATGACCCACCTGACAAAAATTAACTCGTGTTTGAATGCCAGCTATGCTGCTTTCAATGCAAAGTCTGCCCCTCAATAACATTGAAGCTAGCTAGTTTGCTCATCCCCATGTTAATTCCCATAGGGTGATTATTCATCGATTCCCAGATTACGGGAAGGCTTCCAGCTATTAAATTGGACGAATGGGTGCACAACAATACGAACTGCGTACCTTTTATGGTTTGGAGCCTGGGAGCGTAACAGGGATGGCGTGGGAGGGAGCGTAAGTACGAATATATTGTTATAACCATTGTTAGTATTGTCGGAATCGTCTCTCATTGGACAGCCAAAGTTCCGACTGACGTGCGTGCTTAGACACACACTAGTGTATCACGATAAATCTAAACAACGTTGCAAAGAAATTTTCACGTCCAATTCACCAAGTGTAAAAACAAAGCAAAATAAACAAAGCCAAAAACTGATGAAGAGGCCACCAAGTTGAGAGTGGTTCGGCCCTTCAAAGGAGTGATATCAACACACCAAAACTAACTAAATACAACAAATTACAACAAAATTAAAACCAAACCAAAATCCAATAAAGAGGTGAAGTTGAGAATGGTCCGGCCTATAGGCAAAAGATAGTAGCAAATTGTTGAAAACCAATTTCTTGTTGACGTGGCACTTTATTACTCATCTGCACGGTAGTGGAATTGAGTCAATAGACAATAAAAAAAAAGAAGTGATATCATATCAAAAACCAAAACTGGTAAAAGGGGCTGCCAAGTTCCGAATGGTTCGGCCCTTCAAAGGAGTGATATCAACACACCAAAACATTCGCCAACTTTATCGCACCGAATAATACTTTGGACGTTAACAGGGCCGTAGCAAAGGGTACTTGTTTGGGGGGGGGGAGTGACTCTCATTTTGCCAACTGGATTAAATAATGCCAGTAGTGCTGCCAGTAAAGTTCTTTGGAGGGGGTCCGCTAAGCCCCGGAAGCTGAAGCATTTTATGCAATTTTAGTGCCTGTTTCTAGCCTCCAGTGAACGCTGAAGCAACAAATTGTCAAACAAATTTTGGTGATTTTTTTTATTAATTTTTTAGGATGGAAGGTTTTGTAAAAATTTTATTGTGACTAAATCATGTTTTTTTTAGATATTTTTTTTCCAAATTAAATTAAATTAAACCGAGTTCAGTTTGGAATTATATAAACAGGCCAGCTGGCCATTGACGATTGAGGGTTAACTTAATTCTACATTTTGGACTTTTATGCTAAATGAATGACGACGACTCCTGTGTGCAAGCATAGGCAGCAGATCAGAGGCAGAAAATTTTTTAAAAATGTACTATCGAAAGGTGAAAAGTAATGAAATCTTTTTCTCAGTTGTATCTTAAACAACTATAGGCCTAGAGATATCATTGTAAAAAAACTTTCACATTTTGAAACAAAAACATACTCCAGTTTTTAAATAATGGAGCGTAGAAAGACGAAACTTTTTACCTCAGTTTTGTCCAAAACAACTTGAGGTATTATTGGAGAAGAGCTTCCACATTTGAAATCAACATGCTCCAATTTAATTTTTTTCCATTGATTCAGGGGATCTTGGGGACCTGTCATTATTTATAGCCGTAGGGGTGGGGTGGGAACTGAAAATGTGACCACTAAATGTTTGATGACTTCCCCTTCGAGACCTGAAAACAATTGCACCCCCCCCCCCCCCACCCTAAGGTCCAAAAATGATGTGACTACCCCCAAAAAATATTTCACACCCATCTTTTGTCGAGATTCCTACAAAAGTATGATGAACACACTGTTTGCTTGTATGACCACATCCTAACATAATCAACACCTGAAATGCAGAAGACACCTAGAAACCAGGTGCCAAGGCTTTTCTATAAAGTTTTTTGTAAAAACTGTACTTCCAGTAATAGTATTATTAGTTTCAAAACCTTGTAAACAGCGTGGGGTTCTGGGGGGAGCCCCCAGAAGCTGAGCCGTTTTTGGAAATTTTAACTGCTGAAAGTGCCATTTTGGTGGTCCAATAATGACTTTTTTCCAGTTGGTCAGTGTGTTTTTGACCTCTCCCTTTTGACGGGACCTGAAAAATTTATGACTTCTTCCTTGAGAGGGTCCTCCGGCCTCCCCGACGATAAATAATTACCGGTCCCGTAGGGTAATTTTTGCCCTCATTTCGTGGCCTTTGGGTCACTTTTGTCCTTTAATATGAGATCTTATGAACTCTTGTCGTCAAATTTTGGACCTTCGAAATTAACAAGTTTAAAATTTTTGACAATTTTCATTTGAAAAATGTAGTTGTTTCTGCATTAATACAAATCCAAATTTAGTGGCGATAGGTTAACAGAAAAAGACAACAGAAAATCAAACAGCTAATTCAATTTTTCCAACTCAGTTTTTGATTTTGCCTACCCGATTTTCATGAAGTACAGCTTTAGTTCACGTTACTGTTGTAACTAAAACCAAGGCACTGATTGATGGACTAGCAGACGAACTAGTAAATCAAATAACTGCATTAATTTTTTAGATTTATTTGATATCATAACTTTAGACGGCGATAATTTGGCAGAAGTCTTTACGCAGAGTTTGTTTTATGCAGAGTTTGTTGATATTTCTGCTTTACCTAAGAATTGTTTTAAATCCTGGCAGTGATGTTGTGTTTTGGTATATTAATATGCCAGTAATTTTCTACCCTCCTAAAATACCATTTACGAGTTGGTCCACGCTAAAACCCCTTCTGAGCGACGCTGTCTAACAGAAAAAGAACTATAGGAAGTAAAATAGCAACTCAGTTTTTAGTTTTGCCAACTGTGTACGATTTTCGCGAAGTTAATTGTTATCACGACTTTAAACTCGGTGGGGATACAGTTTTGTCCATTTTTTTGTTTTTATTTTCTACATTATCGGTGATACTTATAAGTTATGGTGGTGACATAGCAAACAAAACGGCCAAGTCAATTTCCAATTTCGCCAACTACGCAAATTTTCGCGGAGCTTCTCTTCCCCCACTCTTTACAGTCTAGCTATGCAGGGAAGCAAATAGAAATGATCAGGGGCAGCGTGTCAGTTACTCCCAAGCTACGCAGAAGTGTTGCGAAAACTGATGGAAAAAAAAAGTATTGTAAACTTTACTTTCCAACTGACCAAATGATGATAATAATTAACCAGTACTCGTGGAAACTGGAATTTGCAGTGAAAATTTGTCCGATTTTGCCAACTCGACAACTCGAATTTGCCAACTGTATGTGTTTCTTGGTTGGTTGGGGGGAGGGGGTAGCTCCCCCCTCACCCCCCCCCCAGTCGCTTCGGCCCTGGACGTTAAATGAAAACTTGAACATTGCTACCGAAAGTAGCAATGTTCTAGTTTTCATTTAACCTTCGAATTATTAAGCGGTGCGATTAACTTGGCGAAAGTTTTGGTGTGTTGATATCACTCCTTTGAAGGGCCGAACCATTCGGAACTTGGCGGCCCCTTTTACCAGTTTTGGTTTTTGATATGATGAATACTACCGTGTAAAGGCATTCAAAAGGATAGGCGTGCACAAAGGAGGGGGAGGGGGAGGGGCAGGGCAAGGGGCATTGCCCCTGCCCTTTTAAAACAATGCCTTTTTTCTAAAAAAAAAAATATTTTGGCATAATTTGTCTATTTCTTGCCGGCTTTTGCAAAATTTACGGAATGTTCCCGGGCATTCCTTTTGATAAAAAAAAAAAAAACAGTGCAAAAAAATTGTACAGTCGACAAAATGTCTAACGTTTGCGTGTGGAAACAAATTTCTGCAACAAAGTTTTTAAACAATGCGCAGCCAAGAATGAACTTTCCCAAGTGAAAGAAAAGGAACAGCATTTAATGACGTCAGCTTGCAACAATGAACGACAAACAAAAGAAGCTAGTCTGTCGTATTAAAAAAAAAACATTCAGTGTACAAACCTTTCTGCAAACCATTAGTATTGTGACGAAAGACCACGTATTAAAAAAAAAACCTGCTACAAAATATAGCTCCAATTCCATTTAAAATCAGTACAAACAAACACCTGTGCATTATACAAGTGTAAAGAAAAACAAAACACTACAGGAACACTAATTCATACTCTACAAAACAAGCAAATTATGTGGATGGATATGAAAGGAATGGCACTTAAATATGTTATTTTTTGTGCCCATATTGAAACAATGTAGCCTAAATTTATGCCCATGATACAATGGAGAGCTGAAAAGCCATAAACAAATGTCCAGTAAAAAAACGTGGGGGGATGGAGAGAATGAGGGGACAGTGTCACAAATTCCGTATCCTTTATTTTGAACAAGTATTCTAGACACACGCTAGTGTGTCGCCGCCAAGTAACAGTTGATCATCCCATTGTAGGCATCCGATTGTTAAAAATTGATTGTTAATGATAAAAAGGCGGCTCATGCACTAGCAGACATGTGTCTGTTAACTGTAAGCAACTGAAAGCATATTTTGGCATGTTGGGAATAAATCCCAATACGACAGAAATGTTTCAAATTGTGGAAAATGTAAGGGGAAGGGTCAGAAATTAAAAAAAAAACTAAAATTTAAATGTTATGGTAATCAGTGCGTAAATTAATAAATTATTATATTAATTATGATATTAATTAAGTTATTAATAAAGTCATATTTAAGGCAGTTATTAATTATTGACATTTAAAGCAAGTGGAATGATTTAATAGATGGAAATAATTACTGGCATAAATATTGTTGGTGATATTATTGTTGGTTAACTAACATTGCGATGTATGACCATTGTTATCTAGTCACGAACTGGTTGTATGCTGTTGTTCATGTCGGTTTTTTGGAGGTGAAACGTGGGTAAGCAATTCTTGCTAAACCCAGGCCTCACGAAATAAATCTTTGCCATTTCATGCTGTCTTCTTCCTCTTTGGATCTTTACACCTCTACATTTGGTAGCAGCGCCGATGGTTTCCAGGCAGAAGATAAGTAGAAATCCATGGGCAAAAATCGACAAAATGGACGAAACCTTCTTCTACAAGATGGCGTCCTGAGCAACGAGGCAACACTACCGAAGTGACGAAGGATAAAGCTGCCACATTCAAAGACTACTCTTCGTGAGGACCCGAATTTGTGGATAACTTTCAACTGCTATATGGCTAATCCATAACGCAAGTATCTTCGTCATTATTGTACTCTGTTAATAATTTCTACAATTTTTTTCTACAATTTTTTATTCTATGCAATGGCATCAAATGACCTAAATCTCTTTTATAAGGGAATCCAACTGTTCGATGGGAGCAATTTCCTCTTTTGGCGGACGAAAGTCCTGAATCACTTAAGACGTGAAGGTCATGCAGGAGCCCTTACGCAAGTAATGCCTGCCGCAGATGCTGCAGCGGCCGTCCGTAATGCATGGGTCACTAGCAATAATTTTGCACTTGACTTTATAACAAAATGCCTCAGTGATAACCAACTTATTAATTACCTGGAGGAAACCAATGCTAAAACCATCTGGGATAACCTCAACGCCAGATTTCATGTCCAACGTACTGAAGTTCAGCTAAAATACCTGGATCAGCTCCACTCGATCTCTTTACAACATAATGAGAGCATAAGCGCCTATTTCACCAGGATAAAAGGCATACGTCATATGTGTGTAAATGCAGGCCGAAATATCACGGATACTGACATTATTCATTACGCACTAAGAGGCATAAAGCAATCAAAATATGACCCGATCATCGCAACTTTGTATGCTGAAGCAGCACCAACGTTGGACATGGTTGAAGCCCGTCTGACAGACGCATTCTACCGTATTACAGGGAAAGATGAAACCATCCTACCCTGGCAGAAGACTACGCCCTTGTTACATGATCCAGAGCATATCCTGTCTGTGAATAAAAGGAATGGGTCCAAACGTTACCAGGCGCCAAGAATCCCTCACAATCCAGCTTCGTCCCAGATGGAAGCCAGATCCCAACATCCCCAGGTGCAATGCACATGGTGCAGAAGGTTTAATCACGATTTCTCGACGTGTCGTGCGTGACTCCAATACGAAGCAGAACAACCTTGTTGTTCATCCAACTACAGCGCCGCTTCGTGGGAATCGATACCCGTCACGTTTTAGAGCAAAACCAACGGTCCGACAGTTACAGTCTGATGAGATATCGGACGAATATCCATGCTCCACTCCACCTTATGACTCGTCTACGAGACAACTAGATGATCTATCTCCACAGACCGCCAAGATTGGCCGTGTGACGGACGATACGATTTCTGAGTTGGCCCTAACTATTTATACGCCACCCACTGTGGATGCGCCGAATCCTATGGAATACTTCGCCTTAGATTCTGGTGCCACGAGCCACATCACGTGCAGGGACGATTGGCTGCATCACCCAACACCTACGAACACAAAGATATTCTTGGCATCCAAAGAAAATTGCATATTCGCAACCAAGCGTGGCATTATCAAGATTAGAACTCCTTACCTTATTCTACGTCTGGAAAACGTCTTGTATTCTGCGGATGCTGCAGCTAACCTAATCTCCACACCTAGACTCGACCGAAAAGGTGTAACTGTCACCCAGGGCAATCAACAGTTTTCAATATGTAAAAACGGTGTGCTCGTCGCGGGTGGGACCCTACTTAATTGTGATGTGTACAAGCTAGATGGTGACATCATCATGCCTGATGAATCGTCACGTGCAGACTCCGTCATGGTATCCGCTGTACCCACACCGCCCCCCCAGCACCGTCATGAAGACCTCCCCAACGATTTAGCATCTTGGACGTTGTGGCACCAACGCCTAGGACACCCTTCCAACACGTTAATGAGGAAGATACAACGTGACTCACTTCTTGGCCCCATTAACTTTGGTACACCACCAAAAGAACCATGCGAGACCTGCGTTATGTGCAAAAGCCGACGTTTGCCATTCCCGAAAGTTGCCCCAATCCGTTCCTCCCACGTCCTGCAATTTCTACATGGGGACTTGACCGGACCAATCGCAGAACCAACATACGGCAATCCTTCTAATCGACGATTTTTCACGCCGGGTATTTCCTTTCTTCTTAGTCCAGAAATCTGATGTCCTTGACGCTTTACGCACTTTTGTCCTGCAGCGTCAAAATGAAACACAGCACAAGATCATAACCCTACAAACAGATAACGAGCCTATCTGGAAGTCCGTCCAATTTGAGAGTTATTTGTCGGCCCAAGGGATCAAACACCTGTACTCTGCTCCTTATGCACCGTAAACCAACCCCCTAATCGAGCGATCTTTCCAGACAATTATACGTAAGGCTACCACGTTATTGGACCACAGCAGACTCCCCATACGATTATGGCGTTTCGCAGTAGAGATGTCCTGTTTTCTACATAACTTGTTACAACTAAGCCTTTATACAATTCTGAATATCAAACACCAATGAGCCGTTGGAGACCTGACCGTTACCCTGGCACATCTAGTCATTTACATGTCTTTGGCTGTTTAGCTTATTATGTGTTACCAGTCCATCAGAGGCATAAACTACACCCCACTGCCAAACGTGCGATTTTTTTGGGATACGCCCGTCGCAGTATAGGCTTTCTATTAGTCGATCTAGAAACTAAAAACCTTCTCGTCAGTCGTGATGTTCGCTTCGATGAGCGAGTGCGTGGAGGCGATTTGTTGACACCACTTCTGCCCAGTGCGACCAACTCCACAGTCCTAGATACTAACATCCACTATGATTCCAATATATGCCGCCATCAAGGCCCTCCGCCAATTCACGATCCTCCCCCCGCAGCTCCAGATTTACCAACATATGGCCCCCATCGTGGACGTGGACGCCCGCCTGGAACCACCAAAGCAGTTATGCAGGAAAGGCGAGCACGTGAAGCCGCCCAAACAACTCATAACGCGTCACTGGATTCTGACGATGACGAGGAACCTATAATTTTATTACGTCACCTAATGACTGCAACCTCCATCCCAACACCCACCACCTTTCAGGAAGCTATCACTTAGTCGAAGCAACAGCATGGCGCAAAGCTATGGATGCCGAACTAGACTCCATGAGATCACGGCAAGTATGGACGCTAGTGCCACGCCCTCCTGGTGCTAAACTGATTAAGTCAAAATGGGTCTTCACCCGCAAACAGAATCCGGACGGATCACTTCGTAAATTAAAAGCACGTCTAGTGGCTGCTGCTTGGCATGAAAAGGTTAAAAGAGACTACCTCACCGCATATTCGCCAACCGTAAGGAATTCTTCAGTGCGTCTTGTTTTAGCACTGACAGCAAAATTACAGCATAAGTTACACTTTCTAGACACCGTCACCGCTTATCTCTTTGGAAAAATTACACGCACAGTCTATTTACAACAAGCACCAGGCTACGAAAAACCCGGGGAACATGGCCAAGAGCTCGTTTGCCTCCTCCAAAAATCCATCTATGGTTTAAGCGAAAGTGGACGAAACTGGTACGAGTGTGTTAGCGATATTTTCCGGCGCCTGGGACTTGTGAAATCGACCTACGACCCTTGTGTGTTTGTTCAACGTTCTGGTGACAACTTGTTATGTCTTTGTTTATTTGTCGATGACAAATTAGTAAGTGTTAAAAATGACCGTATTTACCAATCATTTCTTGTTAGCCTAAAAGAGCATTTGGAAATTGTCGAGGTTACTGACCAAAAATACATAGGCTATGAAATTGAGTACACTAACAGGTATATTACTTTGAGTAATTCAAAGTACATTACTAACAAATTGGAATACTTTGGGTTATCAGAAGCTAATTCCGTTCGGACAGTATCCGCAACATTAAAGGTACTAGATGATTGTCCTGAATCACAACCTGTGAACAAAACAACGTACTTGAAATGTTGGGGTCTTTAATGTTTCTGGGCATCCAAAGTCGACCAGATATTTTATTCAATGTAGTCCAGTTGGCTAGGAAGTCCTCGAATCCAAAGTTAGCCCACTTAATGGCATTGAAGCGAATTTGGCGTTATTTGAAGGGCACAAAAGATTATAAATTACACTACGATGCTGCAAAAATTGGTCCATTACAGGCTTTTGCTGATGCGTCGTGGGATTCCGTATCCGGAAGTAAGGGAGTGACAGGTTATTTAATTAGTATTGGAAACTTACCCTTAGCTTGGTCTAGTAAGACTCAAAACCTTGTTGCCCATTCCAGTTGTGAAGCTGAAGTAACTGCACTTTCAGACACACTAAAAGAATTGTTCGTCTTAAGAGGTTTACTTTCTGAGTTAAGCCCTTCAGAATTGTTTTACCCCATTAATTTACATACTGACTCTAAATCCGGAATAGATCTCATAACAAATGGTGGTAGTGCTCAGTCTAGGCACTATTCGCGGAAAGTGAATTTTGTGCGGGATGAAGCAGAGAAAAATAACATTCGTTTAGTTTTCTGCCCAACAGATGAAATGCCTGCAGATCCCCTTACCAAAAATGTATCCGGTAAAAAGTTGACGAGTGTGATGAATGCCGCTTTTTGCTTGGAGTAGTTTTTCGATTTTGGTGAAACAAAAATGTTAAGACCGCCCTATGGTGCGTTTCGCTTAGGGTGTTGGAGGTAGGCGTTTAAATTGTTTCTACCGTTTTAAAAATTGTGTAAATCGTTTTTATTTCAGGTGTTAATGTGCCTGCTTTAACACTATTTTCCTTCGTGAAAATAGTAAATATCTTTATGACTGCGTTTATTTGTTAGCAGTTGTATGTGTTTTGCATACACATTTAAGTTATGTATTTTTAATTGGTTGTTAAGTCGACTAATTGGGTATTATGTTAGTTATGCCCGGGGAATGTTGGTGATATTATTGTTGGTTAACTAACATTGCGATGTATGACCATTGTTATCTAGTCACGAACTGGTTGTATGCTGTTGTTCATGTCGGTTTTTTGGAGGTGAAACGTGGGTAAGCAATTCTTGCTAAACCCAGGCCTCACGAAATAAATCTTTGCCATTTCATGCTGTCTTCTTCCTCTTTGGATCTTCACACCTCTACAAATATAGCTTAAATATTAAAAGCATAATTAAAAACGTGGAGTGAAAGAAAGTATTGCAATTCTTAAATAAGGAAGCTTTGAAAGCATTCAGGTAAATGGTTGACACACTCTAAATTATCAGAAGTATTGACATATAAGGAAAATTCATAAGAAGCAACTGTTTAGCTGGACTCTGCAGTATTGGCATTCAGTCAGTCAAATTACTAGAACAAACAATTATCTTGCCTAAACGGGAAGAGTTCTAGAGACATATTTGGGTGGTTGTATAAATTTCGAAACACGATTTCGGGGAATGAGTGCAGAGCAAGAGATGCAAAAAGAACATTGGCGATCGCCAGGGCCGAAGCGACTGGGGGGGGGGGGGGAGCTCCCCCCCAACCATCCAAGAAACACATAGAGTTGGCAAATTCGAGTTGTCGAGTTGGCAAAATCGGACAAATTTTCACTGAAAATTACAGTTTCCACGAGCCTGGTTAATAATTATCATCATTTCGTCAGCTTGAAAGTAAAGTTTACAATACATTTTTTTTCCATCAGTTTTCGCAACACTTCTGTGGAGCTTGGGAGTAAGTGAAACGCTGCCCCTGATCATTTCTGGTTGCTTCCCTGCATTGCGAGGCTGTAAGAAGTCGGGGAAAAGAAGCTCCGCAAAAATTTGCGTACTTAGTTGGCGAAATTGAAAATTGACTTGGCCGTTTTGTTTGCTATGTCACCACCATAACTTATAAGTGTCGCAGATAATGTAGAAAATAAAAACAAAAAATGGACAAAACTGTATCCCCACCGAGTTTGAAGTCGTGATATTCGCGAAAATCGTACACAGTTCACAAAATTGAGTTGGCTATTTTACTTCGTATAGTTCTTTTTCTGTTAGACAGTGCCGCTCAGAAGGGGTTTTATCGTGGAGCAACTCGTAACTGGTATTTTAGGAGGGTAGAAAATTACTGGCATATTAATATACTAAAACACAACATCCCTGCCAGGATTTAAAACATTTCTTAGGTAAAGCAGAAAGAAATATCAACAAACTCTGCATAAAACAAACTCTGCGTAAGGACTTCTGCCAAGTTATTGCCGTCTGAAGTTGTGATATCAAATAAATCTAAAAAATTAAGGCAGAGTTTCCTATTTGATTTACTAGTTCGTCTGCTAGTCCATCATTGCCTTGGTTTTAGTTAAAACAGTAACGTGAACTAAAGTCTGTGCGTCATGAAAATCGGGTACAGTTGGCAAAATCAAAAACCGAGTTGGAAAAATTGAATTAGCTGTTTTATTTTCTGTTGTCCTTTTTCTGTTAACCTATAGCCACTAAATTTGAATTTGTATTAATGCAGAAGCAACTACAATTTGCAAATGAAATTGTTAAAAATTTTAAACTTGTTATTTCGAAGGTCCAAAAGAGTTCATAAGATCTCATATTAAAGGACAAAAGTGACCCAAAGTTACGAAATGAGGGCAAAAATTACCCTACGGGACCGATAATTATTTATTGCCGGGGAGGCCGGAGGAAGGGAGTGGTCATGAAATTTTTGGACCCTTCAAGGGGGAGGTCAAAAACACTCTGACCAACTGAAAAAAAGTTATTTTTGGACCACAAAAATGGCACTTTCAGCAGTCAAAATTTCCAAAAACGGCTCAGCTTCTGGGGGGCACCCCCAGACCCCCCATGCTGTTTACGAGGTTTTGATACTAAGAATACTATTACTGGAAGTACAGTTTTACAAAAAACTTTATAGAAAAGCCTTGGCACCTGGTTTCGTGGAGTCTTCTGCATTTCAGGTGCTGACTATGTTAGGATGTGGTCATACAAGCAAACAGTGTGTTCATCATACTTTTTTAGGAATCTCGACAAAAGTAGGGTGTAAAATATTTTTTGGGGGTAGTCACATCATTTTTGGACTTAGGGTGGGGGGAATCAAGGTTTTTTTTAGGTCTTGAAGGGGAGTCATCGAAAATTTAGTGGTCACATTTTCAGTTCTCACCCCACTCCCACGGCCATAAATAATGACCGGTCCCCAAGATCCCCTCAATCAAGGGAAAAAAATTAAATTGGACCATGTTGATTTCAAATGTGGAAGCTCTTCTCCAATAACACCTCAAGTTGTTTTGGATAAAACTGAGGTGAAAAGTTTCGCCATTTCTTTCGTCTTTCGACGCTCCATTATTTAAAAACTGGAACATGCCTTTGTTTTAAAATGTGAAAGTCTTTTTTTACAATGATACCTCTAGGCCTATAATTGTTTGGGATACAACTGAGGAAAAGATATCATTACTTTTCACCTTTCGATAGTACATTTAAAACAAATTTTCTGCCTCTGACCTGCTGCCTATGCTTGCACGCAGGAGTCGTCGTCATTAATTATAGCCTAAAAGTCCAAAATGTACAATTAAGTCAACCCTCAATCGTCAATGGCCAGCTGGCCTGTTTATATTATTCTAAACTGAACTCGGTTTAACTTAATTTGGAAAAAAAAATAGCTAAAAAAACCATGATTTAGTCAATAAAATTTTTACGAAACCTATTATCCTAAAAAATTTATAAAAAAATACCACCAAAATTTGCTTGACAATTGTTGCTTCAGTGTTCACTGGAGGCTAGAAACAGGCAATAAAATAGCGTAAAATGCTCTAGGTTCCAGGACCCCGCTGGGGAGCTTACAGCGCTCCTCCTGACACCCTTTACTGGCAGCACTACTGGCATTCTTTAAACCAGTTGGCAAAATCATAAGATGAGTTGGCAATTTGAGAGTCACTCCCCCCCCCCAACCAAGTTTGGGCCAGACTTGCGAGTCGGTAGACGCAGGGTGGGTAAGGGTGATTTCCGCGATAGGCTCCAGCAGTCCTGTCAGGAGATAGCCTTTGAAATGCCCTGCGTCTTGAGGCTTGGGAGAATGCCAGTTGCCCCTTGGCTTGTCCCAGGTGGCAGTTTCATTTTTGCTCTGGCGTCCCTCCCGAAGGGTTCCACTCTACCAGCAAGGTACTTACAGGAGTTCCGACGGCTGAGTTCTCAGTACGCCGGTTATCAGCGCCTGTTTACTGATGGGTCGAAGTCCGACATTGGCGTGGCATGTGCTTGTGTGTGTAAGGGTGTAACGGTTGCCCATCGCCTTCCATCAGGCTATTCTGTGTTCTCTGCAGAGCTTTTGGCTCTTGGTTTGGCGGTGGAATGGATCCTTGACCTTCAGGGCACGCATTTCATTGTCTTTAGTGATTCCATGAGTGCCCTGGAGTCCTTGGCGAATTACAATCCTCGGAACCCCTTGACACAACGTGTCCAAGCTTTGCTTTCCCGCTTGCCTGGCCGGCGGAAAACCGTGCTTTTCTGCTGGATCCCGGGCCATGTTGGGATAGCAGGGAATGAACAAGCTGATTCTGCTGCGAAAGGGGCCCTTTCTGGCCCTCTCGGTAGGGATCTCAGGCTTGTTCCCTCAGATGCCTTTCCAACTCTGCGTCTGAGGTTACACGCTTTTTGGCAAACCTCGTGGGACAGACAGGACGGCAATAAGTTACGGGCCATTAAAGGCACTGTCGAGGAGTGGCACTCGGCGTGTCGCCGCAGTCGCCGTGAGGAGGTTGTGTTGGCCCGTTTGCGAATTGGTCACACCAGACTTACTCACTGTTTCCTTTTGCGGGGGGTTGACCCTCCTGAATGTTCTTGGTGTCGACGGCCACTTACGGTCCGGCACTTACTTGTTGATTGTCGCCATCTTGATGGTGTTCGTCGTCGGTTCCATCTTCCGCATGACATTGCGCGTCAACTGGGCGATAAGTCTGTCCTCCTGTCCGGTGTTTTTCAATTTTTGCAGGAGGTACAGATGTATGACAAGATTTAGATTAGGGGTTTGAATAATATCTCTGTAATGTGTGGTGCAGTGGCAACCCGGACCACTGCACTGTGACTGAGGTTGGCGCTAATGACCAAGCTGTCGACGCGCCATTAAGCCTCAATTCCCCCCCCCCCCAACCAAGTAGCCTTCGCTACGGCCCTAGCGGTCACTCTCTTGTGCAGCGTCTTCGAGCGAATAAGGTTTTCCTTCTGTTGGTCTGATCAGCTGTGTTCAAGGTTGTTGGGTGGCGAGCGACTTGGCTTCTCTGCAAGGCGCAAGCCGGACTTATAGCAGATGAGTATAATCGAAGTGTTATTGATTGCTTATCATTAAACAAGCAGGAATCAGAGTGATCATTAATTATTAGGATCGAAATTGTTTTAATACCGTTTGGCCATAATTGAAAATAACATAGGGGTCGATTGAGTTCACGTTAGAGTGAGGGATCTTTAGGTTTAGCTGTCAACCTTTATCGGTGTTTAACTTAAAATACTTAACAAGTAGTTGGTTGTGTGATTTAGTGCAGACCTTTTAACTATTTGTTATAGTGGTTTATCCTAACCAGTAAAGAAGGAGGTTAGCAGTCTATGGTCGTTGTGTGATTTATTATACATTTATTGACACAGTGCAAACAAATACATCCTGACACATTATGGCTTATATTGCAGTATTGCTGGAATATAAAACCATAACAGTAGTGCAGAAGTAAGCCACGCCTAACGTGAAAAGTTTAGGAATTTTCGAGTAGAATTGATTTATTAGCCTAGGCTAGACAAAAATATTGGCGAGTAGAAATTTAAATTGTTGGTGATTTATAGAGACTGCTAGTGGATTTTGTGCGGATTTTAGTGCCTTTGGAAGGATATTTTTTAAAAGGGAAGCTACGAGTCTTGATTCTTGGTTGCAGCTGATTGTTTGTGGTGATTTGAGATTGATTTGTGCTGTATTGTGTTAATTTGATTGTTGACATTTGGGAGTTACGGAGTGTTGCATACTAATTGGGAAAATCGATTTAGTGTTGGATTGAAAGTAGATTGTCAGTTGGGAATTTGTGATAAATATTGTGAAGAGTGTGACACGGTCAATATATTTTTTTTTGAGGGAAAGTGCAGTGTGGTGTTGCAATAAGGAGTGTGTTGGTAGAAATTAATTAAAACGGAAGGTTTTTATCGTTGATTGGGAGTTAAGGTGGGCCAACAGTTTTAATAAATTTCTTTTGGACAATATATGTGTTTTGATCTTTCATAATGCATAGAGCAAGGGAGAAAAAAACTCGAGGGACGGTTAAACGTTCATCGAGGGGAAGGGTAATAACCAAGCCTCTAAACAGGGCTGATTTTGTAGATATAAGCCAAATTTCAACCAGCACTCCTATGTTTCTGGGGGATACAGAACAAAGTGCGGAGTCGGATTCGGATGGTATGGATATGGGCAGGAGCCTATAGAAAACTAGGAGCGTGTGTGGCTGGTCTATGTTAGAAGCGTTTATTTTAGTACGAAATTCTAACGCCAGAAGGAGCAACAATACTGCGCCTGCGCCAAGTTGTCTAAAATCGAAACTGAACTTAGCACGCGAGGCAGACGTGTGCTATGAAAGCAACGCTCTATTTTATTGTTGGTGAGAGCAACTTAAGAACAACTGATTATGTGTTTGTTTAGTATTTTTATTATTACTTTGGTATTGTTTCCATGTTAAACACTTATTGTTTAAAAACAAAGGACCGAAAATTAACATTGAGAACGTGACGCACACCTCTCATCATCTCGTGCAGGTGGCGACCTCTGGTAACAAATTTGTATACCACTGTAGCCGCTCCTGACTTAACATTGTAGTGGAAGTTACCGAGACACGCTCCTAGTTGTTTCTATAGGCTCCTAATATGGGCGACGGAGCACGGGATGGCAGTTCTCCTACTAGTTTGAGGAGAACACGGTCCCGTTCGCCGGTACGTAGCGAAACCAGCAATTATGCTGATAGGGGTAGGCAGAGAGTTAGAGAGCCAACTGCCCCGAGAGGTTTACTTCGAGGCAGGGGTGGTCTGCCGCGCACTACAAATAGACATAAATCGTACCAGACGAGTGGTGGTATTGATGAAGAGGCTATGGAGCAAATTTTGGGACGGACTCTCTCTTCTTGCATGCGGGTTGCGGACGATAGGCATAACACTTCATTGAAAATAATTTCGGACGCAGTTCATAGTTTAGCAGTAAATAGGAACGCAGGTGATAAGAGACTTTGGGAGGAAATAAGGGCAGCTAAACGAGCACTGCTTCCGTTTTGCGGGCAGTGCCGGAGCAAGACATTTGAGCGCCCGGGGCCAGTAGCTCATTGAGCGCCCACTTTATCGCTATTATAAGCAGATTGCAGCCTCCCCCTCCCCTTCCCCTCCCCCTCACCCTCCCACACTCTACTTTTCAAATCTAGCCAAAAATGAACCCATCACGATGCTACAGAGATAATGCAACACACTTAACACGCACGAATCTGACAAAGACATAAGACAAAACATTTTTCTACGTTTGAAAGATTATAATTGTATTTAGTTTATGATAGAGGTCCCCAGCCTCTGACTGGCAAGATGACTAACAAGAACATGAATTTGTTAACAAACATTTAGCTTTCGTCCCGGAATATGGAACTTGTTCACAATAAAATGATAAAACATTTAAAAAAAAAAAGAAAAAAGAAGATGGGATGCCGTAAATTGTGGACTTCATATACAGCCGCTATATTGGATGCTTTTCCAACACGGCAGCTGTGTGAAGGCCACAATTTGTGGCAGCTTCCACTTTTTTTTAGTGTTTTACTATTTTTATTGTGAAGAAGTCCCAAATACTTGGGCCGTAAATTAGGTATTTGTTCGTGCCAGTAAGAAATTACCTTTATCAAAAACTACTTACTCCTACAACTCATAAATTAATTTTTTCAAGACCAATTGTATTTAGGCTTGGCATCGCCAAAAAACCGTTTATTAAAGTTCAACTTTTTTTCATTTTTTTTTTGGAAGGGGGCAGCATTTTCGGCGCCCTTTCCTCTTTTGGCGCCCGGGGCGGCCGCCCCCTTCGCCCCCCTCTTGCTCCGGCACTGTTTGCGGGGATGACACTTTAGATGTTTTTACCTTTTGTTTAATGGTGGAAAATTTGCGGGCTTTGGACCCAAATCTTAAGGATTCCGAACTTGTTGCGGTAGCATGTAGTAAATGTACAGGACAGGTGGCAAAATATTTAGCAATGAACCCGCACATTGCCAACTCAGATGACTGGGATGGGTTTAAAGAGATTTTAGTGGATCGTTTTGGGTGTACGGGGAAGGAATAACCTTAAATAATTTTTTCGGGACGCCAATGAAGAATGGGGAGTCAATAGAGGAATTTTCGACTCGGTTGGAGTCTATGGCAGCTGTAGTCTGGCGGATTAAACCGGGGGATAATGCTGGTGACAGGAAGCATACATTAAGGAGTAAGATGAGGGTTTGCGTAGTGTGTTTCACCATGCACTGCCTCCGGAATTAGAAGTTCATATTTCATCTAGGAAGCCAGGGACGTTTAGGGAAATGTATAATGAGGCAATTTGGAAGCGTTCCATTTTGGAAGGGTTTACAGGGGGTGCTCAGAAGTCTGTTAAAAAGGGGGAAGCCCCGGCTACAGGTGGAAATCAGAAGTCAGGTTTGGGGGTAAATAACTTGGCTATAGGCACCCTGGTAGATAAAACAGAAAAGTTGGAAAAGAATGTAAACAAACTGGTTTCAGCAAAAGCAGGGGTTAATGAAGTTAGGGTTAATGCAGTTAATTCGGTTCAAGGGGACGGGCGTGCTTGCTATAAATGTTTGGGAATTGGACATTTAAAGAGGGATTGCTGCACTAAACCGGATAATTTAGCAAAAGTTAGACAGAGGAATCAGGAAAGGAATGGTAACGGGGGTCAGTGGTCAGGTCAAAGCGGCAGCAATTTTAGAGGTAAAGAGGTGGCTACAGCAATAGAGGTAATTTTAGAGGTGGACATGGAAATAAATCCAATGAAAATTATGGTAATGATGGTCACAGGGACAATTCGCAGTTTAACGGTGGATATAAACAAAGTTATGGGAACAACAACAATAATGGTGGCAGCAATGCTGGTGGTGGCCAGAGGCAGAATCACAATAATGGCAACCAACAGTATCGCAACCAGCAACAGCAGCAAAACTCTGGGCAAAATTACAACAGCGGCTTTCAGAAATATCAGGTATCAGCGGTGCAGTTAAGTAGTAGATATCCGTGAGTCGTAGTCGATTTACTGGTTATAATTGTGAGCGAGCGAGAAACAGCTGGTCCGCTATCGAGGGGGTGGAGGGAAACATGAGTGGGCGAAGCCCATGAGTGTCCCTCCAGCCCCGAGATAGTGGACTAGCCGTTCGAGCTCAAGAGCAATTATAATTGGTAAATCGACTACGACTCACGGATATGTATTTTAATGCTAAGGTGTGACATCGAGCCAACATATCTAGTTATTTGAGATTAAAAAAAAATTTATTTGAAAATTGTATTTGTGAAACATGACGTAAATTCCTGAACTCAAACTTCCGGTTTAAACTTTCTGTCTGCGAAAGTCTCATGCACACAAGTACGTCCCTATATCCAGTCCCAGTCACTGACGTTTGTGTTTAAGGTAAAACCGTATTTTTTCTACTTTATTAGTTTAAATAAGATATAGCGTATAAAATGCGCTATTTGCTTCAGTCTCGTAGGTTTTTAGGTGTGTTTTAGATGGTGTCAGTAGGCTAGTTTTCGTTCCGTCGGAACGAAAGATTGTCGGATTCGGCTTGGACCGTTCATTCACGGATGGGGTGGGGAGGGGGCTAGCATCGTATGCGAGGTTTTTTTTTTCCGTGTTAGTGCGGAAAATGTCGCCAGGTTACAAATGTGCTGTTCGCTTGAGTAGCGTATGTTTTTAGGTGTATTTAGGTGTGTTTACAAGTGTCGGTAGCCTAGTTTTAGTACTGTCGGAGCGAAACGTTGGCGGATTGGGCCATTTCTCCATGGGTGGGGTTCTAGCATAATAGCCTACGCGAGGTTTTTTTCTTTTTCGTGTTAGTACGATAAATGTTGCAGGTTGCAACTGTGCTTATTTATGTTGGATGCAATGGGATGTGCTGGTTGAATTTGTGTTGTGTACGGTAGTTTTGCAAATTATGTCTCATGGTAGAGCAGTGGTTGTGTAGAGTGCGGAAAAAGTGTTAAGATTATCAAAACAAGTGTGGGTTATCAAAATTAACCCACGGTCACGTGTGTGGGTTTTCAGATTAACCGTATATAACGGCTACACTTTCAGCCTTGGGATGTGTTGGCGTGACGTCACCACCGTGCATTAAATGATAATAATGGGGGAAATTATCAGGGAGATGATCGGTCAAAAAACGGGTTGATAGCCTAGATAGCAGGGATCTAGGGCTACAGGGTGTGCAGCAACAAAGTTTAGATCATACTAATGACGTAAATGTCAGTGCTGTTCATGCTACAATTCCTGCCACATCGTCAATCAGGTAAAGCAACCTCATTCGGATTAAATTGTGTACGTACATTTTCATGCACGCAGGAGGATACTTTATTCACAAAATTATATTCTGATGCCGATTGGTACCAGCAAAAGCTATCTCCTCCAGATAGAACGCTAGCACTACCACGTTTGGCTTCGTATTTTGGTAAAATTCCGTCTAGATATGTTGCAGCTTCTTTGGAAAATAATTTGGAATTAACGAGTGAATTCACTGCAGCATTGAAAACTGTTAACGAAAAGTATAGCCTAAGCTGTGATTCTGTAGTTGTAACTTTATTTGAGGATGGTATTGACTCGACTGTTTTTCATACAGAATTAAATAGCATTGATATGAATAAACCTGTTGTTTTGGCACTTTTAGGCAAAAAGCGTACGGTGCAGTTTAAACACACAAATGAGTCATTTTCAAAACTGAAGTAGAAATTGGAATAGGAAAATCTGTTGGACTTTCGGCATTAACACAGAAAAACTGGAAAATCAGGATTCCAACTATAGAAGGAGTAGACGAGCCAACAATTTGTTTAACATTTTGGGACAGTAAGTGTGAAGGGAGGCCTACTGTACCTTTAGTCAAAAATAAATCGATAAATGAGGATGGATATCTGCTCGCGAGCGCTCAGGCGAAACCTGGCTCGCGATGGTACTGCGAGCGGAAGCTAGTGGCAGAAATAGCAACTAGAGACGAAAAGGAAATCTTTACTGACCTTGAAAGTGGAGTGGAGTACATCACGATCTCTGATGAGAATGTTTCGATTTTTAGCACACAGGTACAACAAAGAGTTCCGTTTTCTAGGCCACATTTGGTATTTGAAATTGGAAATAAACCACAAACGTTACTTTTAGACACTGGTTCGTCATTAACGCTAATTTATGATTTGGTGGCGAAGGAATTGATGGCAGACAGAAGTGTTAATTGGCAATTAATTACTATGGAATCCCCAGTAAATTTAATTGGGGTGGGTCAAACGAAGGTAAGAACGGGACAGAAAATTGTGACTATTATTTCAAAATGTGATTTTTCGGTGGAGCAAGAATTTATTATAGTGCCGGATGGGACTTTTGGGGACATTCCAGTCTTAATTGGGTTTGATTTCATGTCAAATACAGACATAGTTGTTTCTTTAAATTGTGCTGATAATGTTATAAAGATAGATGTGCTGGGATTTCGGCTAGCGTCAACAGCAGACGAGGCTTGGCGTAACTATAATCAAAACAAGGAGATTATCAATAGGGAAATGTATAGGCCTGTTCACGCTCATATTGCCACTATTTATGTAGAATCTGACGAAGATTCGGAGGAAAATCCTCGTTCTACATGGAATTGCGCTCCGAAGCACGAATATGTAGATGTGGAAGTGTCATTATTAAGGGACGAAACCATTCCGACAGATACGGAAACCCGCCTAACCGGAATTTTGCATTTTCCGTTTCCGGAATTACAGAGCGGAGTATTTGCACCAAACACTACGGATATTCCAGTTTGCATTGCACGTGGGCTGGTTAATACTAGTCCTACCGGGATTTTGCGATTACGTGCATCAATCTGAGTGGGGCGGACGTAGAATTAAAAGCGGGGACGGTGCTTGGGCATTGCATGACTGCGATTATTGATTACGAGGAGGATTCGCCACGTGCTGACTTGACTAATGCAGCTTCTGTAGATTCAAGGCCTGTCGAGGTATCTACAGCGGACGCACAAGCAGCACGGGGAGGGAGCGTTGCTGAGGGGTTAGGTGCATCCTCAGAAAAAGCAGGGCCCTCCAAAACTAAGGAAGAGCTTGAGGAGGACTGGAACAAAATTAAGCATAAATTTACGTTCCCAGATTTATCTGAGGAGCAAAAGGTAGAGTTTTTAGATATGTTAAAGACCCACCAAGCAACGTTTGCAACTCATGAATTTGATTTGGGTTGTTACGAAGGGTACGAAATTCCGATTCCAACAGGTGACGAAGAGCCAGTACGATCAAGACTATATAGAGTTCCCTTTCACCAAAGGGCTATATTGGATGAATATGAAGATCAAATGGCTAGGGCCGGAATCATTCGAGAAGGAAAAAGTAATTGGATGTCGCCATGTCTTTTAATTCGTAGAAAGCCTACGGGATTTCGAGTCGTCGTAGATTTACGCGGCTTGAACAGCGCAGTTGAAAGTATTAGCGTACCAATACCAACTGTGACTGAGAGCATGGCGCATCTCAGTGGCGCTAAGTATTTCAGTCGTCTGGACTTCAAGTTTGGTTTTTATCAGCTGAAGCTGGCCAAAAAGGATATGCACAAGGTGTCTTTTAATAGTTCCACAAAATCCTGGATTTTTCAGCGTCTTCCAATGGGGCTCCGGACGGCGCCAGCAATTTCCAGTTGTGGCACAGCAGATATTCGCTGATATTTTAGGTATCTATTGTACCGTTCATTTAGCTGACACGCTAATTTTTAGTCCAGATTTTAGTGTACACATCAGTCATGTGGACAAGGCACTAGATCTGGTCGGGAAGAGCATGATGAAGCTTTCACCGGAAAAATGTTTGTTTGGTCGGAAGTCAGTGAAGTTTTTACGGTTTGTCATTGACGAACATGGAATAAAGAAAAAGTAAGGGCTATGGAACTGTATCCAGTGCCTAAGAACAGTAAACAAGTTCGTCAGTACTTAGGGCTATGCAATTATTACAGGAAGCCTGTAGTGGGCTTCGCTCGGGAGGCTTTGGTCTTAACTAAGCTAACGAGAAAAAAATTGTAAGTTTGAGTGGGGTGAAGCGGAAGACAGGGCCTTTAATAATCTAAAGCGGGCTATGGTAAATGCAGCTACACTGAAGCATCCAGATTTCACTAAGCCTTTTTACGTCGAGTCAGATGCTTCGGACATAGCCCCAGGCGGAATGCTGTCACACATTCATGGCGGTGTAGAGTATCCGCTTGCCTACACTTCCCGAACGCTCACTCCGTCGGAGCGAAAAGGGACTACGACTATGAGGGAGATCCTGGGGATTGTACACGCAATCGAATAGTTCCGGATCTATCTCCTCGGGAAGGTGTTCTACCTAAGTACAGACCACATGGCCATTTTGTTTTTATACAATTCGTCTTCTTTACCTCCTAAGATTGAAAGAATCCTGCTAAGATTACGAGAATACGAGTTCTGCTTACGTCACACGCCTGGAACGTTGCTTGCTGTAGCAGACGCTCTTTCACGTATAGAGATCCCCATCGCCGTATTGGGAAGTCAATTTCCTGACTGGACTAGAGCGCACCTAGCAGTGGAACAGAGAAACGATCCCTATCTAGGTGAAATCATAAAACGGCTTAACCCTTTCGGGCTTAAGCCCATTTTCAGATTCCTGTTTAAAAAAGCCTATGGCCCATGGCTGCCAGTGAAAACTTGCAAGCATTGGTAAAATAATTTGCAGCAAAATAACTACATGCTCTAGGCACTTGAAAATTTGCAGGGACCGTGATTATATTGTAAGGTAGCCAACAAAAATATTTTTGGGACAATTGGGTTTATTTTTTATAATGAAAAAAATTTATAAAGTTGGATTAATTATAAGCTCTTATAAAAAAATATTCAACTTTAGCAACCCCTTACCGAAATACTGTTGGGCCTATAATCAAAATCATATGAATAACTCTAGTCTGTTTATCTATAAGTTACCACACCAATTTTTGTGACTATACAACAGAAAATTAATTATTAATTAATTATTTTGTGTTTTGGGGTATTTCGCATCTTGCGTAACCAAAACATGGCTGCCAGTAAAAATTTGAAAGCATTGGTAAAATAATTTGCAGCAAAAGAACTAAATGCTCTAGGCATTTGAAAATTTGCAGGCACCATGATGATATTGCAAGGTAGCCTACAAAAATATTTTTGGGACCATTGGGTTATTTTTTTTATAATGAAAAAATTAACAAGTTGGATTAATTATAAGCGCTTATAAAAATATTCAAATTTATCAGCTTCTTACCCAAATTCTGTTAGGCCTATAACCAAAATGGCCTTGAATAACTTTAGTGTGTTTACCTATAAGTTACCCCTCCAATTTTTGTGACTATGCAACAGAAAATAAATTTTTAATTAATTATTGTGTGCATTGGGGCATTTTGCATCTTGCGTAACCACTATAGTTAGGCCTATAAATTAGCAATACACTGTAAGTAGGCTACAAACAAACTTACTTTTTATTTTATTATAGATGTATGCAAACTTGGTAGCATTACAGTAGTAATACTATCGAATCATAGTATTAATGAACAGGCTTGTATAATTTTTAAATATTGGTGCTTGTGTATGCATTTGCCATGAAGTCCCTTGGCGCATCGTGCACATAAAGTTCTTGAACGCCTTGCATGGTTTGGTTTACTACACACTGAACAGAAGGGCTTGCTTGGTCGTTTCTTTTAGCAGACAGATGTTCCTCTGCCATTCCAGAAACCACTTGTACAGTAAAAGATAGCGATCCAATTTTGATGTAGGGTTACGCTCCTTGAATAAAATGTAGGAATTTAGCACCATACGTTCAATAATATTGAAGGCCACTTTCTTCCAATACTTCACAGTTCTCCTTTCATCTAGATAGCAGTATAGCATCATGTCGTTTGAATCGATTCCTCCCATAAATTTATTGTAAATTCCTATCACAGCAGGTTTTGTTACAGGAGGACGGTTTTTTTTTAGTGATTTCTACATCTCCTGCTTTTGCATATGATGAAGCTAGAAGCACTGCCTGTTTTTGTGATTTTTTTTCACGATAACCACACATTACAATTTTCCCCTTTCGAAAATACTTTTTTTCTCCAATACCAAACTTTTTTTTCAAGCCATCAGGTAAGCCTTTTCGGCTTTTTCGGATTGTCCCAGTCAGATAAGTTTTTTTTTTGCAAGCAAGTACAGTCGTCAACACTTCCAACTTTATTTTCGTGGGCACCATTCTTGCAGCAACACCACTCATTGTTGGATGCTAACAACGAAAATGTGTGCCAGAAGCTTATAACCGCTAACCACTGGACGTCACAGATAGGCAGACCATTGTTGTATCCGCAATGTAGGGCTCGCATTCTCTCGTAATAAAATTGAATTGAATTAAAACGTATGTATATTGTATGTTTTTATTACTATTGTTTTGTAATTGGGTGTATGGCATTTGGCCACGGCCCTCGTCAAATAAATTCAAATTCAAATTCAAATGTATGGGTGATCTACACACGCTAGTGTGTCACCACCACACGGAAATGCTGCCACTAACAGACAGTCTTTCAACTATAACGAGATTATACCTGATTTCAGCTTACTGGTGTAAATTCCCTATGAGGTATAAATCTTTGCAAATCGTTGGAATCGGGTGTTTTGGGTCCAGTAACGAAGAAAACTATAACATTAAAGTGTGGGAACGTGTCCTTTATTGAGAAAAAGTACCCTCAATAACGTTGATTTGTGTTACTGGCCATAGTTAGTAGCTACGAGCTAGCTAAGGACGGGGATCCCATGTTAATTTTCATACGGTATAAAGCCACGTCTACAGGTCGTTAGGGAAAATTCGCATGTCTAAATTTTGACACATAGGTAAAGAACAGACGGGGGAAGTATCTTTTTATAAAATGGGGGTTGCAGCGAAAAGCACGTGACCATGAAGTAGGGCGTAAATGCAAAATTATTATTGTAACCATTGTTTGTATTGTCATTCAACGGTGTATTATAACATGCTTAAGTGTTATACGCGAATCGTTTTATTTTTTAAATGTAAAAATAAATTTTGATTTCAAAGAGGCGGTTCACAGAAACAACAAATCCCACTGACAGACTGTGAGTCTTTCATTGCAAGAAGAGTTGGAAACAAAATACAGATCGTGAGCACATGGTCCAATCAAGTAGAAAAAAATAATAATTTTGAAAAAAGTATGTTTTAGCAATGTGTCAAGTTTGCTGGTCAATCTGGACACTTGATGTGTGGCGCCGCTAAGTAGACTATCAGCGAAGTAGATGAGAGTAACTGTGATTGACTGAGCAATTCCACCTTCATTGCGTAGCTAACCTTAAGGTCGGAAGGAGCAACTGAGGCTGAGGGGGGAGGGGCGATGCGCTGATTGAGTGAGCGAAGCAAACTAAAATTAGCATTAACTTTGTAAGGCAGTTTGCTTAAACTTGAGATTGAAAAAACTTAGGCCATGTGAAGAATATATATATAAAATAAACCAAACTGTGTCAACTTGGCTGATGTAACGGCTAATTGGGCAATGGGAAAGTAAAAATTATGATTGAGAAAATTTAGACACAAAATTCTTCCAGCAAAAAGATTTAGTGACGATATGACCTTTTGTACATTCACAGTCCTATAAAAGTTATGATATCCACCCAAAATCAAAGCTTGTATAAGAGAAGCCGCCAAGTTTCCATTCAATGTTAGAATTCAATCAAGGAAAGGCCACCAATGTTAATCCTATTAGTCATGTTAATAATACTTAGAACATTAAATGAAAACTTGAAGAAAATTGCATCCCTGTGTTGCAGGAACAACAACAGAATGCCATTTATACTAATTTCTTTAAAATACGCTACCTTATAGGTCTAGGGAGCTTCTCCTCGCCCCCCCCTCCCTTAATACAGGAGGCTATTGTTTCGAAGATAATCTTTCGAAGTTTGTAATTAATTCTTAATGAAAACTGCATTTCTAAGCTGCAGGAAAAGCTTTCAAATTCATGCGGATTTCTTTAGATAGGCTAACTTACAGTGCCCCACTGTGGAAACCCCCCCCCCTACACACACCCTTCAAGAGGCGCTTGTTTCAAATAAGTAAGCTGCGGAAAACGTTTTAAATTCACGCAGGTTTCTATACATACTCTACCTTTGGGTTCTCTGCCCCCTCCCGTCCCGTCTCCCCCCTCCCCCGTCCTACCGAGGCTGCCCGAGGAGGAATCATCATACTCTTGGATCCTCTCCACCCCCCCCCCCC